>CAJQUN010001186.1:0-94559 GCA_907163345.1 Haberlea rhodopensis | reverse complement strand
AGGCACCGCTTATTGTTAAGCTTGTCGTGTGTTTTTTTGTTAACTTTTTCCTGTTTTGAGTAAATTAAAGCCATAAATATTTGTTTGATGATGCATACACTGTTCACTCCCATGGACCTCAGTGAGGAGCATAGTGTTTTTGTTGGTATTGGCCAACATTCTGGTAATTGGGCCACTTGAGTACTGCCACATTTTATGCATTTCAATGATTAGTATATGCTGTAATAGAGAAAAAAATCACTGACAAAAATATTGTGAAGTTTAATTATATGGGTGAGAGTGAGCTACAAAAAATCTTGGGATTGAATTCAGGCAGCATAGGAATGGGACAGGAAAGGATGTAAAGAACACTGGAGATAGGGTTTGGTTAACTTTTGAGAAGTTTCTGGTGTTGATCAATGACATTTAAATATTGAAAGCGCTCATTTCTACCTTGGCTTACCTTGGCCTTATGACTTTCCTACAACCTGAACTGGTGAGCTGCACTCTATTGTCTAATCATCTTTGAATGAATTCTGTGAGACAGTTTTCTTTATCTTAATCAGACATCCTTGGTCAAGTCAGTTTTAGCTGCAAGATCAGGAAGTGCTTGAATTAGCTATCAGATCTTGAATAAGTTCTACATTTCTGGCACGACTTTTACCCCTCAACTTTCTGAAAGCACATCCAAAACAAAACACATAACTTGCGAATAATGCCTCACCATCCTCGATGTTTCTCTCTCTCTTTCTCTCTCTCTGTCGGTCCCTCTTGAAAAAGCATAGAGTTGGAAGAGTTAGCATTACTGGAGCATTTTGAGTCATGCTTATGTATTGTGGTGAATGAATTTGGATTCGTTGTTTCTGATCCATTCTCATTTGTGTAATTTAAACATGTAGCCATGTGAACTTGCTTGCTATAGTCGTGTTGAAGGGTGGAAATGTCTACTTTGATGATCGCAGGTTTGGTGAGCTTTACTTCCTTTTTCCTTAGAATTCCTTTAGCTTTTTGAATTATCAGCTTCTGATCTAGCTACTGTTTCTCGTTGCTAGAGGTTGTTTAGAGAGGCTTATCACCGAAGATATTGGAACTGACCTGAATGAAGGTTTTGATACATTCATTGAGAAGCAGGTGTGGTGTATCTTACATTGAAGGGTTTTTGTTCATTTGAAATCGAGTTTGTGGATATCAATGATGCCATAAATTATTTGCTTCCTTGCCAGGTTTGGGGTTCTCAAGGCTTTGGAGACCTTCTTGCTTGCATAAGAAATAAAAGCATACCGCTTCATAATATGCACTTTTGTGGTAAGATTAAGCCAGACAAATCTGCTTTATTGTGCCCAAGAATAGTGGTTTTTACACAAGTTAATATCTTTTTTTTCCCCCCATTTCAATTGCATACATATCGAAACACCTTAACAAGGTATCTGACTCTTTGGTTCATATTGATGGGTGGTGTTGTATTACCGACTTTATGTCAAATATTTTACTCATCAAGTGAATATAAAACATCTCTAGATACTGGCTACTGCTTATATACAGACACGAACCTTGGGAAGATGGGAGTGCATAAGACGAAAAAGGTGTCATCTATCTTGATGTACATAAATTACCAGAAAGACCGCAAAGTGAACTGGACCGTCGGAGGTACAGAGTTAGCGTTGTTTATGAATATGTTGTAAGGACTTATACTTTGGCGCTTGATCGCCACGTGTTTATCTTGGTTGGGGAAGGGAAAAGGTGGCTCGAAAGTTAGAAATAAGATAGTTGTGTTTTTAAATCTGGATTATTTGCTTCTTTGATACCGATTATTTATTCTTTTCGGTGAGCTGAAAGTGAAAGTGAAAAGTGAAATAATTGGGTTTAAAATGCATGAATGATGTAGTTGATGCACTGGTTAGTAGTGAGGGAAACAGCAATCTCGGCAGTTAATAGTATTAGGACTACACTGAATTTACATGTATATTAACTGGCAAAAAGTAAATCTAGAAGACAGATGTTATTGGGGGTATTGTTTTGAGAGATGTTATTGGGGGTATTGTTTGAGAGATTGTCCCTTTTAACTTTAGTATAGTTGATATCATTAAGTTATGCACATTTCCTTTATCTATTCGCTCTTTTCTAATGACAATGTTATTGGGGGGTATTGTTTTGAGACCTTGCTACTGAGGATCCAAGAAGAGCTGATGGTGAAGGCATACATCATATCGACAGTAATGTTGAATACTGCTCTGCGATTAAAACCAAATTAGGGGGCCCATCGAATATTGATGGGTGCTGAAATGGACTGTTGTGATTCAACTGATGACGGTAGGGAGATTTTTATGTCGAACTAAAAACAAGTCGTGAGGTTTGCATTGCGCTGTTAAAGTTTTTAATTCTCTCCTTTTTACCTGTCCAATGTGTAACTTTAACTCTTGATATGTGCTTCTACATTTGGACTATCATACTGAGGAAAAGATATGAGAGGGAGAAGAATTGCTTAAGTTCTGGGTAATATGCTCCTGCATGTTTCCTTTGGATCCCTGCCTGCTTGTTAATAAATAAACACTGGATTTTTTGTCTCATTTTTCATGTCTGATTCTATTTTCCCTCTGCACTGTTGGTTACATAATGAATTCATTTATATTTGTCTCTTTGAATATTCTAGGTGAGACCCAAATATGATTTACTTATTGATATACAGATGATTGGATTTGAGTAAATTTTTCTTTCCAAAATATTATTTGGCTTTAGAACCACAAGCTTTGTTGCTGGAATTTTGAGAAAGGGAAACCCCTGTTTTGAAATAAAAGGAAGTCAGAAGTGTGATACTCCTTGATTTTTTGAAAGGGGACTATCATCATTATGAGTTGTTTATGGACTGAAATTGCATATGCATATGCTTTGTCCGAGTTGATACCAACCCTAGTCAGTCTTTAAGATGACAATTTAAGTGACATTATTTTGGTGTCAATATGGAAGTTTTTTTCCATTTTCAAATTATAGCGAGCAACTTCAAATTTATAGGTGATTTATTAGAGAATATGTTCTTGTTGTGGATGGTCTAGTAGTCACCTATCTAAAAATACCTCCGACGTTTATTTGATGAAGGATCAAGCTTTTCTTATCAATAGTTACGGTTTATGTAAATATTACAACTGAATATCCTAAACCATACATCATCCAATGCGCAATGTTTCAGATTCTCATCCAGAGGGAGCAATTATTGTTCCCTATCAATAATTGAATTAGCTTACAACTCATGAGAATCTTACGCATGATCTTGACTCTGATACCAACTTTAGGACTGAGCATGTGTTGTTTTACCAAAATTTATAGCCGCTAGTAACAATGCTATTCATATTTTAAACCATACAATAACCAAGTGGCACTTTTTGTTCGCGCTTCCAACGGAAGTAATTATTTCTCCGCTCCCCAACATCTACCCCTTTTTTTATGCCATGAATATAAGTTTTATACTTTTTAGCGTTCAGGAAGAACCAGTGAATGCTTTGTTTGAAGCCACTCTTGTGATCCCTGCAAGTTTACCTGTTAACCGTTATATTTCCTGACTTGTTCTGGTCGAGCTTTGCTCTCTGGGTGAAAAATAGAGTAATTTATTTTTACATTCAGTTAAAATATTACATCCTGTTATAACATTGCCAGTCGGGATGCAGATTCAGTCATTCCTTGCTGGTGTTCCTTATATTGTGATTGGATTCAGGTATATAATCTCTGGATTATTCATTTTAGCTTCCACCACCTGATAACTGAACTCTTCTCAGTTTTTTTTTATTTTGTTAATCATTCATGCGGTTTGGTCCGTTTAATACAGGGATGATGGTGGGCGGCTTGTTCGTACTGAACGACTAAGAACCAAAGATATTACACAGAGGGTAAAGATGAAAAACTATTGGCAGGTACGTTGACATCTCCATCTAATATGCCATCAATTTTTTTTCTTCTACATTTCTGTCGGGTTTAGTTTCATTGTTCCTACTACAAGTCTCTACATTCTAGGATTGTTTCCGACAAGATGGCAGTTATTAGGACAAGTTGAACTTCAATTATGGGAATGCTATATTGTTTGATGAACAGGGAATGCATCAAAGTACCTTTTGGTCTATTGGTTATTTATGTTTCATTCTGTTAACCAAAAAGAATGCTTCTTTCTATTGAATCTCATATAATTTTGGTATTAATTAAATGAATGCTTCAATTTTGTTTAAAGACATTCCTTAACAATTCTTCGTTTTGCGAAATGGCAACTTTATTGTCGAAGTATCCCTTCACTTAAAAGTAAGGATTTAGGTTGCGTTAGGCTGGAATTCTACTCAATTCAACTGAAAAGCTATGAAAAGAAATTTAGTAATATCTTCTGGGAATGATATTTAGATAATATGAGTGAAAAATGTTGAAATAAAATAATTAATGGGTTGAAAAAGTAAAGTCCAAAGGGAAAAAAAGTATCGACTGTGTACACAGTTTTATTTCAAACAGTTGATTTGAAATACAAAATAATTATTTAATAGAAAATAAAAAATAGAAGAGAATTTTGAGCGAAATTTTGAACGTGTTGGATAAATTATGAAATTTTGAGGTGGATTAGGTTCGAGTTTGGCAGCACAAACAGATAGGACTTTTTTATCGAGCTAGTGGCTGATTACTCCCGTGGTTTTGAAAATAGGCAGATTACTCCCACGTGGTTTGAAAATAAGCATTTTACCCACTGTGGTTTTGAAATTAGGCAGATTACCCTCCTTTGGTTTGGAAAGAGGCATTTTATCCCGCCCTATCGTTTTGAATATAGATAGTTTACACCCTTGTGGTTTGTGAATAGGTGCAAAATACCCCCTCCGTAGATACTATTTTTTGCAAACCATAATGAGGTAAAATGCATATATTTAAAACCACAGGGGGCTAATCTGACTATTTTCACATCACAGGGTAATCTGCCTATTTTCAAAACCACAATAGGGTAAAATGTCTCTTTTGATACCACAGGGAGGTAAATTGCCTATTTTCAAAATAATATGGGGGTAATCCGCTATTAGCTCCTTTATATCACTAATCAAATGTTGAAACCTTTTTAAGCTTTCATCCACCATATGGACCTTTGTGCAAATTCACAAAGGATCCTTGTTAAATAGGCGAATGAAGCATTTATATTTCTTGTTCTAGGAGTGCCAGCTTTTCATAATGCAAATGCACCTGCACTAGCCTCTTTAGCTGTTGGATACTTGGATCATAAAAAACACACTCAGTAACTACATACATGTTGTGGTTATTCTACTGCAACTCTTTGCAGGGAGGCGTTTGTCTAGCATTTGCTGATGAGGTGTTGTGCTGGCTTTATGGGACAGTCAAAGAAAGTAAGAACCTGATGTAATTTTTCATTTGGATGGTCGGATTCAGTTCATCGCCGAAAATCAAATAGAAAGGCGAATTTTGCGTGACATTCCATACATTTTTATAAAAAAAAAAAAATTATCGTTTGCTAGTTGTTTGTGTTCGAAAAATATGATGATTTACCTCTCTTTTATATCTGCAGATGAAGACTACATATTGCAATTTGCTGCGCCCTTCACTCGACTAGAGCTTCTTCAAGCCCAGTCTTGCCCAGATGCTATCACAAACCATGTTGAACAGCTGGGACAATCTAGCTGAAAAAGTGATCATACGGATATCGTCGTGCTGCCCCCCACCCATAAACATGGGTCGATAAATTCGAACTCGAGGAGCTCACCGATTAGGTTAACGGCTTGGTTATTTTTTGCTAAATTTACATACATCAAACATGGCATGAAATATCAAACGGATGTAAGTTATGGTCTGCCTGTTTTCTTTTGTTTCATGTATTCAGTCGAATCACATAATTTTTATTTTTAAGTTTATATTCCAAGATATAAGAGTCACTATCTTCCTAAACTGGAAATAATGGATGACCCTGTATTTGGAACATAAGATGAGGACTGCAATAAGTACATTTCAAAATTCATTTCGTTTATTTTGGTGATTTGGTTTTTGATTTTCTAAAAGTACAAGAAATAAGTAAATTAATAATTTAGAATTTAAAAATGAAAGATAAGACATCAGACTATCCATATGATAAAGAATATTAATTAAGGATGTTTAGTCTGCTACGAATATAATTAATAGACATCGATTTAATTTAATATTGATATTCGATTTGTTTTTTTGTTTTTTTTTTTCCCGAAAAATTGTTAATTAATAATTGCCATTCTAATAATTTTGCAATTGTTTTTGTCATACATATGTTTGTAGTGAAAAAAATGAATTGTCATTTAAAAAAAAAAAAGAATTATCTAAATAATTTGAGCTCATCCACAAGTCCTATGGATTGTGTTACAACTTACTTAGTTACCACTATAATCATATATCTTTATTACACATTTTAAACTCTAAGATTATATTTATTTCGAATGATATTATTATATTGATAGGTTGTAATATGATTATTAGTATCATTCGAAATGCTACGAAATAAAGATTGATAAATAATAGTATGTATATTTTGAATTATTAAGATGTCGATTATAAATCTAATTAGATGATAAATTATTGTTTGTTTATATTCTTATTAATAATATTAATTTTACTGCTATAAATTCCTTTATTTTTAATATAATTAAATAAAATTCTGATTGAGTTATGATAATGAGGCTAATAATAAATTTGATTATTTTAATATTTTTAATTAAAATTATGATAACAAGATTAATTATTAATTTCCTAAATTTTAATACTAGTTAAAATTCATTATTTTTTATTAAAATTTACTGAAGTCGCCTTCAATATAAAATTAATTTTTTTTTAAAGTTGCCATCTCAGATGGCGGCTTCAATATATTTTTTTATTTTTAGTGTGTAAGTCGCCATATATATATATATATATTTATTTATATTTATATATGTAGAAGTTGACATATCAAATATCGTCTTCCATATATATGACAACTTCTATGTATGTTAAGTAATTACATCAATTATGGAAGGCTAAATAAAATCTATTTTTACTATAAGTGTATGTTTATATAATAGGACATAAAAAAATTAATTTACGGAGTATTAGATAATTTTACACTTTCTTATTTCTTTTTCTTTCTGTTTTGGGATGCAATTCGTTGTCTACTTATTCAATATTATACAAAGATTTAAAAAATACACATTTCAACTTTCACAAAAGGATCGTGCTTTCCTATGATGCACGGACACTGATAGGGCGACACTGATATTAATTTGAATTAATATATGTATTATCTATTATTATTATTATTATAACTACCACTGTTTTAGTAATTTATACTTATAAATTTGAATCTCAGATGTCGACTTCATTATAAAAAAACTGATAATAATAATAATAATAGATAACACACTATATTAATTCAAATTAATATATCACATTATAAGTATACTGAAAAAAAAAACAATAGATATAATTTAATAACATTGTCCATCACACTTCCATTATATATATTTTTATCGTGAGTTATCATTAATATTATTATTTTAACTAGCTCTTATAAATGTTATTATTAATTAATTAATTTATTATATTAGTATAATATGATATTATTATTATTATTTTTAAAGAAATAATATGATATTATTATTATTAAAAAAATTAGTTTTCATAGTACAAAGTGAATCGTGCCGTGTCAGTGTCGTCGTACCAATGTCCGTGCATCATAGCAAAGCACGATCCTTTTGTGAAAGTTGAAATGCGTATTTTTTTTTAAATCTTTGTATAATATTGAATAAGTAGACAACGAAATTGCATCCCAAAAAGAAAAAGAAAATAAGAAAGTGTAAAATATCATCTAATACTCCGTAAATTATTATTTTGCCCTATTATATAAACATACACTTATAGTAAAAATAGATTTTATTTAGCCTTCCATAATTGATGTAATTACTTAACATACATAGAAGTTGTCATATATATGGAAGACGATATTTGATATGACAACTTCTACATATATAAATAAATAAATAAATAAATATATATATATATATATATATATATATATATATATATATATATATATATATATATATATGGAAGTCGCCACATTAAAAATAAAAAATTATATTGAAGTCGCCATCTGAGATGGCGACTTCAGTATAAAAAAAAAATTTGTACTGAAGTCGCCATCTGAGATGGCGAGTTCAGTAAAAAACAAAAAATTTGTATTGAAGTCGCCATTTGAGATGGCGACTTCGGTCATTTTGATAAATAAAATTTTTTTTAGGTTATTTTGTTAAATAAATATATTTTTAGGTTAAATTATTAAAAAACCCAAATAACAAGAAGCCAAAGATTAATTTTTCCACCATAAAATTGGGATTATTTAATCAATTGGGAAATATATTTTATCCTGAGATTGATTGTACATATTTTTAAAGCAAAAATACTCTAACATACATTTGAATTGTAGGATGAGATAAATATTGAGTGATTAGAAAATCAAAGACATGGATAAATAATATAGTGTGAAAATTTATATGATGTTTGATATTAAAGGCGAGAGATAAGATGGACAACTAATATATATATATATATATATATATATATATATATATGATTACAGATTTATTTTTTTGCCCACTATATTAGGGTTTTTAATTAAATATTCGAAAAAATATATATATTAACAAAATAATCAATATTGGGTTACTTTATTAGTCGCCATCTCAGATGACGCCTTCTATATTTTTTTAAAAAATTATATGAAATGCGACATATCAGATGGCGGCTTCTATTTAAATTGAAGATGTGGTCTTCAATCATATTTTTTAAAAAAAGTGAAGACGCCACTGGAGATGTGTTACTTTGATAAAGTACCCCAAAATCGGTTATTTTATTAAACAATTTTTTTTTTTCGAAATATTTATTAAAAAACCTCACTATATTACCCACTCATATTAATAATTTAAAAGCCCATGAATATCCCTATTTTAACTCATCACTTCAACTTAATTTTTTACACCAAAAATAGGTTTACGGATTGCTTCAGCTCTGCGCCTACTTTGGATTTCAAATTTCAACTCACCTTCAAATTTCGAAAGGTGGAATTTGTAATGTATCTCTATTATTGACTTTTTATCTTTTTATATGAACATTTAAAGATTCGAAATTAAATTTGGATATTTTGAAGGTGAAATGTTTGAAAGCTGGAATGTGTATTTGGGTGTTGTGTATTTGGGTTTGAATTATATAGTTTATGTGTTTATAATTAATCTTATCCTAATGAAATTCATCTTATTCAATATACAAAATATTGTATTGGACATATTTTTTGCAATTTACTTCAGAATCTAATTTATTAACATTTATATTAGTGTTGAATTATTTTGTTATAAAACTTTAAGACTAACAAACTCATTGGTTATTGTAGGCTATTGATTGCAATGAGTGAACATATTATTAAGTGGGTAAAATTAAAAACTCTACATCTTTTTTACCATAAAACAAATGACGACCAAACATGTGTAATCTTCCTAAATCTACAACAACTGAAGTTGAAAAAGTTGATATTCGATCAACTACTAGTGATCCTTACTTAGAACGTGATCCTAGGTTACGTTTGTCAATATGATCATATCCTGTTGATATGCATGATGATATTTGAAAGGATTATATAAAATGGGACCAAAGTTGAGTAAGTATCCACCCATTAGATATGCAAGTCAAAAGCGGCATTTTCAAAATGTTTGGTTTGAACACCGCTCATGGTTAGAGTACTCAACAACAAAGAATAGTGCATTTTTTTCCCATGCTATCTTTTTTTATAGTTGTTCCTCGAAGTAAGTTACATTTACTCGTGAAGGATTTCAAGATTGGAAGAGAGTTAAAGGTAGAAAAAATGTCCATTTGCATAACATGAAGGCGTCATGATTCACTACATAATTTTGCTATGGAAAAGTGGAATAACTTAGTGAACAAATTTCACCAAATTAACAAAGTTATGAATAAAGATAACTTCTCAAGAAATTGAGAAAAATCTAATGCGACTTAAGACTTCAATAGAAAGTGTGAAATAGTTAGCTATGCAAGTGTGTGCTTTTAAAGGCCACGATGGATCTATCAATTCCACTAATCGTGGAAATTTCATTGAATTGATAAAGTTGCAAGGAAGAGCGAATGGAGATATTGCTTCACTTGTCTTTTAGAACATGCTCATCAAAATGATAAGTACACATTTTCTAAGATTCAAAAAGAATTATTGCATATTCTTGCTAGTAAAGTACGAAATATGATATATGAAGAAATGAGAGATGCCAAATTTTGTATTCTTATTGATGACGCTCTTTGATGAATCGGATAAGGAATATGTGGATTGTAACAGTTTGTTCGAGAGCGTTTTTTTGAAGTTGTTAATGTGAAGGAGACAAATGCATTAACTCTTAAAAATGAGATATGCAATGTTCTTTCTTGTTACATTCTTTTGGTTGAAAATTTACGGGGTCAAGGAGATGATGGAGTTAGTAATGTGCGAGGTGAATTGAATGGATTACAAGCTTTATTCGTAAAGATTGCTCGTATGCCTATTATATGCATTGCTTTGCTCACCGTTTTTACAACTTGCTTTAGTTGTAGTATCCAAAGAAGCGCATGAGGTATGGCTCTTCTTTTCAAAATTGAGTTCCATTATCAATTTTTTTGGTTCTTCTTTCAAGCATCATTGTGAATTAAAATCCATCCGAGGAGATGAAATTATTGATATGATAGCTTCAGGAAAGCTTAGAACTGCTGCAGGGGCTAATCAAATTCGTACTTTACGACGAGCTGGAGTAACTCGTTGGATCTCTCATTTTCCTTCTATTAGTAATTTGATTGATATGTTTAGTGCAACTTGTATTCTTTTTGAAAGAATGGTTGGTAATGGGCTCAATAGTAATATACGGGTAGATGCTAAAAGCATCTATAACGAGATCGTGTTATTTGAATTTGTATTTATCGTGCACTTGATGAATGAAGTTCTAGGAGTCTCTCATATTCTTTGTCAAGCATTATAAATGAATCTCAAGACATATTGAATGCGATGAATTTAGTCTCATCAACCAAATACTTCTTCAAAAGTTACGACAAGTTGGATGGGACAAATTTATGGAAGGCGTGGTGAAGTTTTGCGAAAGGTGATTAATTTATTTATTTAACTACTTAGTTTTTACATGATATATCGTAATGGTGGTAATATTTTTTATTGAAGTACAACATTGAGGTTCCTATTAAGTCTGGTCGATTTATGGAAGGTACAAGACGTTCTTGTCAACATAAAAACGATATCATAGTTGAAGATATATTTTAATTGATGGAGTTGAATGATAGATTTACCGAACAAATAATGGAACTCCTAACTCTTAGCTCAGCTCTAAATCCTATTGACACATTCAGATTGTTTAATATTGAGGATTGTACTCTTGCACAAAAATTATATCCTCAAGATTTTACTGGAATTGAGTTAGATACTTTGAGAAGACAGTTGGAACATTATGAGTACGTTGTGGTTCATCATGCAGATTTTCAGAATATTGCTTCTCTTTCTGAGATATGCCAAGTATTGATTGAAACAAGAAGATTTGAGCACTTTTTTGGTGGATATGTTGATTCGATTAGTGTTGACTCTTCCAGTATTAACAGTAACTACAGAGAGAGCATTTCCAGCCACGAATCTTGTTCAGTCCGCAATAAGATGAACACTGATTTTCTCACAGAGCTAGAGTTTGTTCATTCAGTAGATATTGAATCCATAATAGATGAGTTAGACGATAAGTCTCGAGAGTAAAACACAGTTTCAATGAAGCTTTTTGATTGTATTTACAGTATGTTTTAAATTTGTTATCTTTTTGACTTGTTCATCTACATATTCGATTGAAATATTATATATATTATGTTATCTAATTTTTAGAGCATTAGTTTTCGACCAACAGATTTATTCATATAAAAAAATATGTGTTGCGCCTTAAAACGCTGCAACTCTCATTTCTCTATTTTAAATAAAATTATCAATTTTTGTTTTGATGATGACAAAACCTATGTTTTTTGTACTAATGATTTATGTTGAGTATGCAGCATAAGTTATGATCAAATTAAGCATATTGAAGATTGACAAAGTGTTGAAATGCCAAGAGAAAATAATTTTTTTGATCAAGCGGATCGCCCCAGGTGATGGGTACCAGGCGAGGCATCACCACACCCATCGACAGAGGCGATGGCGAGGCGAGCGTGCTACCAAGATAACCCCAGGCGATGATGACCATCGCTTCAGGCGATGGCAACCATTCAGGACTTCGCCCCACACATCGACTGAAGCGACGCCGAGGACCGCACGCATGGATAGATCGCCCGAGGCGATGGCTGGAATGCCTGAGGCGATCCTGGAACGTTTGAGGCGATATCTTGTTTGTTTGAGGCGATCCAGATTTTTAGCTACGGCATTTGTTTTTGGTGATGAACGCCTGAGGCGATCCAGACACCGCCTGAGGCGATCTGTGCCATAATGTGACCGTTGGTGCGTGGCGATGAAGATCGCCCGAGGCGACGCAGGAGTGATTCAAGTCTTAAGTGTAGCAACGGCTATTAGGAGCCTTGTGAGCCTTCTACACTATAAATATGGATGTTTGGGCTCAAGTTGATGTTAAGAAACAACAATATACAATACAAGCAAGCTATACTCAATCCAACTCAAGCTATTATAGCAAAACTTTTCTATTCTAGTGTCTTGTATTGAGAGTTTGTTTCTTATTCTTGTGTGAGAGTTTTGTTCTTCATTTGGTTACACCGTGAATGTGTCATTTGTTGTAGCACAAGTTGTGAATCTTTGTAAAGGTCCTCCAACACCGACGCAAGTTGGAAAATTGTATAAGTCGCCGACAAGTGAAGTTAGTGCAAGGTTGTGGCTATCCTTGGAGTTCTCAAGGCCAAGAAGAAGTTGTGTGTGGCTATACTTGGAACCCTTAAGGCCAAGAAGAAGTTGTTCTAGTGGAACCTCGGTTAAACGGTTTCTAACCGGGAAGAGGAGACGTAGACGATTCATCGCCGAACTTATATAACAAATTCTCGTGTTCTTTATTGCTTTATTTATATTACACATTTACATTATTTTATTATATTGCTTATTGTTCGATTGACATCAAGTCTTCCGCAGGGCAAACTCAATTATTTGCAAAATCATTTTAAAAAGCTAAAGTAGCCAAGGAGCCTCATTCACCCACCTCTTAGGTTCCAACAATATGAGTTGTATTTAATTCTGCCCCTATCCCCCCAACTAAAGAATCCTGGTTTCGCTCGTGTTTGATATGAGTTTAAAATGATGGATTAATTTTACGTATTTTATTGTAATGACTAAAATACCCTCCTACCTATTTCTTTTTTCTACTTTTTTCCTTTTGGGCAAAGAACCTTGCAACGCCAACAATTCTTCTCACCTCCTCAAACTTCAATTATAAATCCTTCCTTGCATCTATGACTGGATTTGTTTTGAGAATCAATGGAACTAGTGGAAGGAACAATATTATTGGCGTCGTTTCTTTCACGGAGGAAGACGGCGGTACCAAGGCATAGGCTAGTTCAGAGAAGATAAATCCTACGAGAGCAGACGACAGAGATGAGTTAACGCTGAATCGACACGGGAACGTGTCAGAATCATTCATATGAGTAAATCAAGAACTTGGCCAACAAAGATTAGAGCTTTCCGTTCAATCTGCGCCGCCATTGTAGATCTGAAACCTGTTGTCGAGTGGTGTTCGTAGGAAATTGTGATTTTTAACAGACATTGTAGAGAGAGTTTTGATTTTGGAAAAGTGGGTATATCGGGAAATGGGGGTAAATTTGCTTCACTTTTTGATGTGAAACAATGTTGAACAGATATGAGCCTAAATGTGATATATAATAGGTGCAACATGTGCAATTCAAACAATGGATAAGTTAAAAAAGACATAAATCCAACTCTAATACGTTACTTCAATCAGGGCCTAATAATCTATTTGAACCTAAAAATTTTTTACTCTCCATTTTTATTGTTAATAATTTTTTGTCCCCTTATACAAAAATTCTGTGTACGCCTGATTATAACAGACAGATACATCTTATATATAATTTATCTTCAGAAAGAGTTCTTAATCATCTATAAGATTAACTTCATATTTGTTGGAAATTCTGTGTTAATTATATTAAAACGTAACTGAAGAAAATCGAATTTTGGATTTTCCGAGTGCCGCGATCAATCAGCCCGTGTCGCTTGATCGACCACGATAGTGCAAATGGAAAAACAATTTTCTGCAACAAGCGGTCGATCGCGCCTCAGTGGGAGATCGATCGCCCGAGGCAGAAAGTTGAAGGAAGAAGGCACGAACGCGATCTATCTTTCCCTGCACATGGTGCAAACTTTCTCGTTTGGTTGCTTTTTTTCATGATGGGATGCTTCTAGATGGTGTCTTTTGATGACACTACTTGATCTAGTATAAAAGAAACAACCCCTCAACGAATTTAGAAATGATTTTCGGGAATCAAACACAAGATTAAAGCAATTCTTACAAAATTTCTGCATAATCATCTTGTTCATCCTTCCTTTTGTTAAGCACTCTTAAACCTTTGTGGTTTAAATGATTTGTGAATTGAAGTGCTTCTTTCACAAATCGTAAGTCGTTGTATCTTGGGAGACAAATTGCAATTGAAACCGGTAGCACGAAGGCGGGGCAATATTATCTTAAGAACGGAGATTACAAATCTCGTCTCGACGTTCTTCGTAATAATCAATTTCATTTCTAGCTTGCCTTTCATACATATACCAGAGTATATGTTGAACAACAATCTTAAGACAATATCAAGCATCAAATGGCTTCTTCGAGTACAACGACGACTCCCATTCATCATGGTGAAAGGCTGGAGAAATTCAATGGCAACGACTTCAAGCGGTGGCAACAAAAAATGTTGTTTTACTTGAAAACCCCTTGGGCTGACAAGGTTCTTAATGAGGATGTTCCTACCATTGCGGAGGAAGAAACTGACAACCGAAAGAGGGTTGCGGTTGATGCATGGAATCAAAGTGATTTCTTGTGTAAAAACTACATACTTAATGGACTGGACAACATATTATACAATGTATATTTTCTAGTGAAGACGACCAAAGAACCGTGGAATTCTTTGGAGAAGAAGTATCGATCCGAGGATGCCGGCATGAAGAAATTCATTGTTGGACGAGACCGAAGATAGGATATTAAACGACTTGAATGATCTAATGCTAACCGCGCTAATCTTTGAAGTGAATTTGGTTGACAATCCTATGGAATGGTTAGCCGATTCCAGTGCAACCCGACATGTGTTTTCGGACAAAGCCATATTCTCCACATACACTCCAACTCTATATGGGAAACTCCACTACATTTCTGATAGTTGGATTGAGGAAGGTGGTTCTAAAGATGACTTTGGGAAAGGAGTTGACTCTGATCGATGTCCTATATGTTCCTGACATCCGAAAGAACCTGATATCCGGATCGACACTAGTCAAGACGGGCTTTAGACTAGTTTTAGAATCTGGTAAAATTGTACTCTCCAAAAATAGAGTTTTTGTAGGGAAATGCTATATGGAGAGAAGCCTGTTCAAAATGAATGTAATGACAGTTATACGTCAATTTGAAAGCAATAAAGTGAATGATTCTACTTATTTGGTTGAGTCTTGTAATTTATGGCATGATAGTTTGGGTCATGTGAATTATGGTTCACTTAAGAAATTAGTGAAGTTAAACGTATTGCCTCAAATAAATAACTTAAAACATAAATGTGAGACTTGTGTCTTGGCCATGTTAACGAAACCGCCATTCATTCAATTGAAAGAACAACGACACCTCTTGAATTAATTCATACAGATTTATGTGATCTAAGCTTTTGGAAACTAGAGGTGGGAAAAAGTACTTCATTACCTTCATTGATGGTTGTACGAGATATTGTACGTCCATTTGCTAAGAAGCAAAGACGAGGCATTGGAAGTGTTTAAACACTGCAAGAATGAAGTTGAAAATCAATTTAGCAAAAATATTAAGAATGTTCGAAGCGATCGAGGTGGAGAATATGGAGCACCGTTTGAACAATTTTGCATTGAGTATGTCATTATTCATCAAACCACTGCCCCTTATTCACCACAATCAAATGGTATTGCTGAACGTAAGAATCGTACTCTAAAAGAGATTATGAATGCTATGTTGATAAGTTCTAGATTACCCCAAAACTTGTGGGGGGAAGCAATCCTGTCTGCCAACTTCATCTTGTACAAATACCACATAAAAGAAAGGATGAAACTCCTCATGAGTTATGGAAAGGTCACAAGCCTTCCTACAAATACTTGAAAGTGTGGGGTTGCTTGGCTAAGGTAGAAGTACCAAAAAGCAAGTCAAAATAGGGCAAAAAACAATAGATTTCATTTTTATTGGATATGTACATAATAGTAGTGCATATCGATTCCTAGTTCACAAATCAGAAATAGATGATGTGCACAAAGGTACAATCATTGAGTCATGGAATGTGGTATTCTTTGAAGACATGTTTGCTTGTAAAGAAAACAAGGAAACAAGCCATAAGAAAAGGGTGTATGAAAGACGCTAAACGTGACTTTATTGAGGAAGTAGAGCCACGATGTAGCAAGAGAACCAAAGAGGGTAAGAGGCCATCAATGGCGAGCTAGAATCCATAATGCAAACCACACGTGGGAGTTGGTAGACCTTCCAACCGGAAGTAAATTATTGGAATGCAAATGGATTCTTAAAAGGAAATATAAGTTTGATAGTTCAATTGATAAGTACAAGGCGAGACTCGTGACGAAAGAATATAGACAAAATGAAGGTCTTGATTACTTTGACACATATCCGCTAGTCACGAGAATTACATCCATTATAGTGATCATCGCTATCGCTGCTCTAAACAATTTAGAGATACATCAAATGGATGTAAAAACGACATTCCTCAATAGGGAACTTGAGAATGAAATTATGAAACAACCCCAATGGTTTGTGGTTCCCGGACAAGAGAAAAATGTGTGTAGACTCGTTAAGTTATTATATGGGCTTAAGCAAGCATCGAAACAATTGCATGAAAAATTTGACAAAATAATGTTGTCAAATGGTTTCAAAATTAACGAGCGTGACAAATGTGTATATATGAAAAACACGCCTAAAGCATATGTAATAGTATGCTTGTACGTTGATGGTATGCTCATAGTGGGAAGCAACTTAGAAATCATCAACGCAACGAAGAGATATTAATAACACATTTTGACATGAAAGACATGGGTGAATCTGATGTAGTACTTGGAATTAAGATCTCCAAGATATCCGAAGGACGAGTGTTGTCGCAGTCTCATTATGTTGAGAAAAACTCGAGAAGTTTCTCGCCAATGACACGTTGTCTGTAAAGACACCCTATAACCCAATCTAATTTGGTTAAAAACAAAGGAGACATGTCATGCAATTAGAATACTCAAGGATAATTGGCAGTCTCATGTATCTCATGAACTTTACACACCCTGATATTGCATATACGGTTGACAGACTAAGTAGATTCACGAGCAGTCCAAACAATGACCATTGGAATACATTGACGAGGGTACTTAAATATTTAAGATACACCCTGAATTATGGATTGCATTATACAATATATCCTGCTGTATTGGAAGGATACAGTGATGCAAATTGGATATCAGACACGCAAGACTGCAAGTCGACAAGTGGTTATGTGTCTACCAAGTAAACTTGTATTGCTAGATCCTCTATGGAATCTGAATTTATAGCCTTGGATAAATTGGGAGAAGAAGCCGAATGGCTTAGAAGTTTCTTGGAAGAAATTCTTTGCTGGGAAAAACCTGTGTCTGCAATTAAAATACATTGCGATAGCCAATCTGCTATAGGAAGGGTACATAGTAGCATGTATAATGATAAGTCTAAACATATACGTCGTAGACACAATACTATTAAATAGTTGATCTCAAATAACTTATGTTCATTGACTACGTGAAGTCAAAGGAAAATATTGCGGATCCGCTCACGAAAGGGTTGCCTAGAGATCAAGTATATAGTTTATCGAGGGGAATATGGTTAAAACCCTATAATCAAAATCTCATTGTAGATACCCAACCTTGTTGATTGGAGATCCCAAGATCTAGGTTCAAAAGGGAACTAAATTATGAGATTTTATAAACACCTTAGAGATCAATCTCCAACCCATTCATATGATAAGGGGTATAGTCTGCAAAAAGGGTACGGGGATAGACATAAGGCCTTTAATGATTCCTAAAACATATAAGATATGTTGGAGTATAGCAGAATACTCTTTATGAGATTACCTATGTAAGTGTGAAGTGTGACCGCTTCAAAAGAATGGAAACCACTTATGAAACCAAGCGTGGTCCATGGTCGAAAGAACACAACCGTAAGAAACCAATACGAAGGCTAGAGTTGTTATGGTGTGTGTTGAATTGTCTCGGTTTACACGAACGACTAAATAGTTCAAGACTGTAAGTTCACTATTAAGTCAAGTAAATCCGATTGAATTCTACTATGTAGGTTCAATGCCGCAAGCCACCTCTCCAGATACTATAACAATTCGTTAAAGGTGCTCAAACTGCATTCATGCATTAATTTAATTAATGTGGGGGATTGTTGGAAATTTTGTTTGAATTATATTAAAGCGTAACCAAAGAAGACCGACTTTCGGATTTTCTGAGTGCCACGATCGATCGACGTGTGTCGCTTGATTGATCGCGATAGTGCAAATGGAAAAACAATTATCTGCAACGAGCGCTCGATCACGCTTCGATCTCCCGAGGAAAGTTGAAGGAAGAAGGCGCCGTGCTTATTGGCTTGACCCGGTCCGGTCCGGACCGAAGCCGGCCGGTTCCGGGTCGGTTAAGGACGGAACCGGTCCGGTCCGTTAAGGAACCGGATCGGTCCCGATTCCGGTTCCGGTCCGATCCGGTCCGCTTCAATTTAATTTTTTTTTTGTTTCGAATTTTTTTTTAAAAAATTTCAAAAAGTTTTATTTATTTATTATTGAATGTTGTAAATGTTTCCCCAATATTCATCACAAATTCAATATATTTCTTCTTCATTTCATAATATAGATGCATACAAATAATTGTAAAGAGATGACAATTAAAAAATAAAAATAAAAAAATATTGATGTTTAGCAATCTTCATAATTGATAAGTATTATTTTTGCGTTCTCTTCTTCTTGCTCGTCATAATGGTTTACGAATTCGTCAACCGCCCCATCTCTTCTATTCTTACATTCTGCTTCAAACCAATCTTTAAGTAACGTGAGCATGCATAACGAATCAGGGGAGAGACTACTTCTGTATTCTCCAATAATTCTGCACATGTTGAGAATGCAGATTCAGAAGCGACGCTTGAAGCTTGTACCGCATACACGTCTCTAGCCATTTTGGCTAAGATATGGAATTGTGCCGCATTTGACTTCCACCATTGTAACACGTCGAAGTTGTCTTCGGTTACAAATTGATAATTCAGACAAATTTGCAACTCAGTCGACGTGCTAGTAGAAGGTCATTTTCCCTTAAGTTTTTTCCTGCCCAGCATCCTAAGCAAATTGATGCCCCCACCTTTAGTTTGAGCTTGGGGTTGTTCTTCAACAGGACTTTGTTGCGATGATTCACTTGCCTGTTGATTATAATACAACTAAAACATATTTTTGGAGAGATTGCATTGTATACGTCTTTTGATCGTCAACAACCTTCCCCAAAAATTTAGCATAATATTCAAAAAAAATCTCAAATGAAGATAAACATTGACTAGGATCTAGCAATGTTGCGATGCAGTGCACGTGTGTGATTTGTTCCCAATATTTTATAAATTTAGTTTCCATTCCACTAACAAAAGCATGCAAGTCATAGTCATCTCTAAATTCTATAAACTTATCAAACATATTAAATACTAAAGGAAGAAAAAAAATGGAAGTTGGATAAGTAACACCGGAGAAGCGTTCAGTCGCTTCTTTGAAAGTACCTAACAATGATACACAATTTTCAACAAATTCCCAATCCTCATTAGTCAAATAAATACTATCATCGCTATCAGGCATTTGATATGAATTATAAAATGGAGTTATAATATCTTTGTAAGGTAACATAGCATTCAACAAATTGTACAACGAATTCCACCTAGTTTCTATTGGTGATGGAAAAAGAAGATGCTTTAAACCATTAGATAAACATAATTGTTTCCAATCGCGCTTTACACGGCTCGTGCGTAACCATTTAGCGCAGTATTTCATTTTGTCAATACATGCTGAGTGATTGTCCTCATAACCAACTTTAACAGCCAAATTAATCACATGACATGCACATCTAACATGAAAAAAAACACAATCAAGCATTTGTTTCAGATAAGTCTTTAAATCACGCATCGCAGCATTGTTATTCGCTGCATTGTCTAATGTGATCGTAAATACCTTATCCTGAATTCCATAATGTCTACAAGTGTTGAATACATATTTAGCAATTACATAACCAGTATGTACACAATCTAACTCATCTAAAGACAAAATCCGTTTTTGCATACACCAATTATCATCAATCCAATGACAAGTGACAACAAGATATGAATCTGAATGTACATTTGTCCAAATATCGGTTGTTAAGCTAACCCTACAAGGCAAACTAGAAAGATGTTTGTTGGAATCGAAGGGGGGGGGGGGGGGGGGGGGTGAATGAGATTCATTGGCTACTTTAGCGTTTTAAAATGAGTTTGCAAAACTAAAAGAGTTTGCGCTTGCGGAAGCCTTACGTCAATCGATAAATAAAAAAAATAAGTAAATACATGCGTAATGAGAATTAAAGCAATAAAAGACACAAAGATTTGTTATAGAAGTTCGGCGATGAATCGCCTACGTCTCCTCTTCCCGGTTAGATAACCTCCAACCGAGGTTCCACTAGAATAAATGATCTTGGCCTTGAGGGCTCCAAGTTAGCCACAACCCAACTCTTCCCGAGTTTACAAAGCTCTTCCCGAGCACACTACTCTTCCCGAGTACACAAAGCTCTTCCCGAGCACAATACTCTTCACGAGTACACAAAGCTCTTCACGAGCTACCAACACTCTTCACGAGTCTTCTTGGCCTTAAGGGCTCAAAGGATAGCCACAACACATGCACCAACTTTACTTGTTGGCGACTTTACAATTTACCAACTTGCTTTGGTGTTGGATGAGCTTTACAATAAACCAACTAACACCTTCACGGTGTACTCACACAAAGACAACAAGACTCTATCAAAAGAAAACAATTACAAGCTCCAATACAACAACAATGTATGGAGTTTGCAATGCTATAATAAATTTGAGTTATGCAAAGCTTTGATGAAGTTTGTAGACTTGTTTCTTTTCTTCAAAATGCTCCAAAGCATCAATATTTATAGTGTAGGAGGCCCCCTAGGCTCCTACTAGCCGTTGCTACACAAAAGGCTGAAATCACTCGTCGATCGCCTCAGCCATCGCCTCAGTCGATCACCATCGCCGCGCCCCAACGGTCAGCATAAATCACGCATCGCCTCAGCCGATGTCCTGATCGCCTCAGGCGATCCAAACCAAAATCCAATGCCGTAGCCTCAGCAGAAACGAAGTCCACATCGCCTCAGGCGTTCAACGCATCACCTCGGGTGATCAGCCCATCGCCTCGGGCGTTCTTCCCCTGCGCGCGGTCCTGACCATCGCTTCAGTCGATGGCCGTGGCGAAGCCCCCATGGCTGCCATTGCCTGGGGCGATCCACGCCAGAATGTGCACAAATGATTTTCTTCATTTCAATCCACTTGTGAGACCCCGTTATCTCAATCATACGATTAGGTGCAATTAGGAGAATTAAACATACTTTATCAGAGTATTAAGATCGTGTTGACAAATTGAGCTGAAGTTTACATGTATAAAAGACATGCCAAAATGATTTGTTACACTCTTAACAAATTGGGTAAGGCTACTTCTACTGTACTCCTAGTAGAAATTATACAAAATAAGTCTTTATTTTGCTATCTTGTAGCACTCCTTACAGCTCAGCTTATCAACCTGACCCTGGTTCTCCTTAGCAAAGCACCTACAAGGACAACCCCCATCACATGAGCCTATCGTAATTCATATCAAACATAATATGAATGTAAAGCATAAATGCATAATCATAGTCATAAAATACTTCATGTATTTCCAATGCATTTAAAACGCCCATTAGTTGTCCATGTACCATAATTCATGATAAAAACATTATATGATATTATGGTTCCTTAATAATGTCATGACATATCTTTACTTCTTAAATCCTTACTTCAATCTTGAGTCATTTTATCATTAGTGTATTGCAATGCTTCTTACTTTTCCACGTAAGCGGAATTCTTCCTCGCTTCTTATGGAACTCCACGTAAGCGGTATTCTTCCTCGCTTCTTATGGAAATTCACGCCTCCATGTGCGAACGGTCCTCTACCTCTCGTTCCACATTTTCAGCGGAATTATAGTGTAAGCATTAAAATCCTCACTGGGATAACCTTGACTCGTGGAATACACCTCTTATATTCCACAGCATTCTTATGCAAAAACAATGCATGTCAACATGTATCATATCATAATGCACCATCTTATGCATACTTTACTTTATCTTGTGTTAAATAAATAAACACGAATACATGTTACCGTTGGGATGCCCGTACGTCGCTTACGTACCTTTCTAAAGATAGAGGAGTCAACCGACTTTATCTCCTCGATTGTGCTGGTACCTGTGATGGTTCTACATAACCACATAACACGATATTAGGCACCCAATAATAATTCAATACCAAAAACTAAACAAAATTCAACATTTGCCCCAACATGTCATCTCGCGATCGATCGCGCCTTAGCCCCGATCGATCGCGAGACCCTTATTGGCGATCGATCGCCAACACCTACTGGAACGTCGCGATCGATCGCGCCTTCTTGGAGATCGATCGCCAACTCTGTTCCTTTGCGCGATTTCCAGAATTGTCGAGCACCTCATTTCATACACTTAAAACCACATCATAACACATATAAAATGTTCGAATAAAAATGCTAGGGACTTCACCATACTTCCATGAAAGGGCTTAAACCAAAGTTTCAATAAAAACTTAGCTTAGCATGCATCATAGTAACCCCAAAAGTTCAACACTCAACCCAAAATTCCCTAGAAACAGGGCATAAAACTCCGCCCAGAATTCTCGAGCATGCATCTTCACAACACCAAAACTACCACATAACCCGTAAACCATGCTCAAGGAAACATGCTAGTAACATCACAAAACTACCATGTATGTGTTCATGTCAAAGGTTTATTCAAAACCTAAGCTAACATGCTTCAAATCTTCATGATAAAACCCCTACTCAACTTAAAACAGGGTACTTCCTTTACCTAGATTTTCGAGGAACACTTTTCACAAATGAAAATCTAACACATAAAGCATGTAAGTTGCTTAACCAAACATGCTAGGGGATTCATAAAACATATATGCAAGCACTCGAAACAATATTTCATCGAGCCTTAAAGTATCATGTCAGATCTGCTATAATGAACATACATGCTTAACATCTGAAAATTGGAAAAATATATGATTCCTCACCACTTTTGCTCCTCGATTTTTGATAAACTTCTTTCAACAAAAACGTTGGATTTCTTCTCCTACCTGCTGTCTGAGTATGGTTCGAGTTTTAGGAGAGAAGGAGGAGATTTTGGAGGAGGAAAAAGTGATCAAATCAGATAGACAAAAGGTGTGATTGGCCAAGACAGCTTTCTAGGAATTCAGGGGAGAGGCATGGGTTGCAGGCAAGTGGTGGTGGGGGGGGGGGGGGGGGGGGGTGGTGCTTGTAGGGTGGCCTTCTGGTGTTTAATTGTGTCCCGGTATTTCGTACGATGTATAAAAATATCCCTTCTTGATATTTTATATTTTTACCCCATTAATACATCATTCAAACCTAAATCATATCATCAAAATAAATATAACACCAACCACATACATTAATTCCCCAACTTAATTACATGCTTTTACCACATAAAGCATAACCCATAGAACCCAAATTAAATCATGCCTTTAACACATAATAAATTTAGCACATCAAAGCATGTTTACACATAATCCTTTCGGGGATATCACAATACTCCCCTACTTATAAGATTTCGTCCTCGAAATCACACTTACTTACCAAAATAAAAAAAAACATAAAACACATACCAGAGAACAGTTCTAGATAGTGTTGCACCATGTGTCGCTCTGTCTCCCACGTGGCCTCCTCGACACCCCTACGATCCCACTGAACCTTGATCATAGGAATAACTTTGTTCCGAAGCCTGCGGTCTGCTCTATCCAAAATCCTAATAGGCCGCTCCACATAGGAAACATCGGACTCCAACTGCACCTCTGAAGGTTGTAACACATGTGAAGGATCTGGCCCGTACTTCCTCAGCATACATACATGGAATACATCGTGTATACCAGACAGGGAGGGCGGTAAAGACAAACGGTACGCCAGAGTACCAACACGCTGCAAGATCTCATACGGCCCTATATACCTTGGGGATAACTTTCCCCGCATCCCAAACCGTACCACACCTCTGAAAGGTGAGATCTTCGAAAAGACTATGTCGCCCAACTGAAACTCCAACGGCCTTCGCCGCTGATTGGCATACCCTGCCTGTCTGTCCTGAGCTGCTTTCATCTTTCTCCTGATGATCTTTACCTTTTCTTCCATATCCTGGACCAACTCTGGTCCTCCGACCGATTTACGATCCACATCATCCCAACACAAAGGCAACCTGGAACGCCTGCCATATAGGGCTTCAAATGGAGCCATCTGTATGCTAGCCTGGTAACTGTTATTATAAGAAAATTCCACCAAGGCTACTGAGTCCTGCCAAGAAGTGTCAAACTCCAACACACAAGCCCTCAACATATCTTCAAGCGTCTGTATGGTACGCTCGGTCTGGCCATCCGTTTGAGGATGATAGGCTGTGCTCAACCTCAATTCTGTACCTAGAGCTGACTGTAGACCTTCCCAGAAGTGAGATGTAAACCGTGGATCTCGATCAGACACAATCGAAACAGGGATCCCGTGCAGTCTTACCACATCTCTGATATATAATTGAGCCATCATCAAGTACGTGAAGGTCATACAATAGGGAATGAAATGAGTACTTTTAGTCAATCTGTCGACGACTACCGATATGGCATCAAAACCCGAAACAGTCCTCGGTAAGTGGGTCACGAAATCCATAGACACGTGCTGCCACTTCCACTCGGGTATCTCCAAACTATTTAGCTCACCTCCAGGCCTCTGCCTCTCAGCCTTCACCTGCTGACAAATCAAACAGCGCTTGACGAATGAGGTAACATCCTGTTTCATTCGCCTCCACCAGAACTGGCTGCATAAATCCTTATACATCTTCTTCCCGCCCGGGTGGATACTCATCCTGCTGCAATGAGCTCGCTGTAGTATACCCTGTCGCAACTCGGGTGTATCTGGAACCACCCATCTGTTGCCAAGCCTCAGAGAACCGTCCTCAGCCACTTTGAATCTCGATGGCTGACCTGAATGAACCACTGACATCCATCTCTGAACCTCTGCGTCGGTCCCCTGAGCCTTCCTGATGTGATCATAAATAAGAGGCTCAGCTAACAAGGTCAAAACTTGTACCGGTGAAGCAGACACATCATAATCAAATCCCAAATGGCAGTAGGAGCCCAACATAGCTGATAGGCACATGGCATCCTCAGCTGTGCTCCTCACCTTCCGACTCAAAGCGTCGGCTGTCAAGTTTGCTTTTCCCGGATGGTATTCGATTTCACAGTCATAGTCCTTCAGCAGGTCCATCCATCTCCTCTGTCTCATATTCAGCTCAGCCTGTGTAAACAAGAACTTCAGGCTTTTGTGATTAGTGAAGATGATAAATGAGGTACCATATAAGTAGTGTCGTCATATCTTCAAGGCGAACACTATAGCTGCTAACTCCAAATCATGGACTGGATACCTCGTCTCGTGTGGCTTCAACTGCCTAGAAGCATAAGCCACTACATGTCTGTCCTGCATCAGTAGGCATCCTAGGCCCTGTAGCAATGCGTCGGTATAAAGAACAAATCTTTTGTTCTCCCTGGGAATCACCAAAACTGGTGCAGTAGTCAGTCTGTGCTTTAATTCCTGGAAATTCTGCTCACAAGCCTCTGACCGACAGAATGAGACTCCTTTCTGAGTCAGCTGTGTAAGTGGCTTGGCGATCTTTGAGAAACCCTCGACAAAACGTCGGTAATAGCCAGCCAAACCAAGAAAACTTCGAATCTCACTGACTGAAGTAGGGGTGGACCAATCCATAACTGCCTCAATCTTCCTGGGATCTACTGATATCCCCTCTCGAGAGATAATGTGACCCAAGAATGATATACTACTCAGCCAAAACTCACACTTGCTGAGTTTGGCGTACAACTGGTGATCTCTGAGAATCTGTAGTATTGTCCTCAAATGACTAGCATGCTCCACTTCACTTCTTGAATAGGCAATGATGTAATCAATGAATACGGTCACAAACTGATCAAGGTACTCCTGAAATACTCGGTTCATCAGGCTCAACTCGGTTCATCAGGCTCATAAATACAGCAGGGGCATTTGTTACACCGAACGGCATAACTAGGAACTCGTAGTGCCCGTACCGAGTCCGAAAAGCTGTCTTCTGGACATCATCAGCTCTAACCCGCACCTGGTGATAGCCTGACCTCAAATCTATCTTTGAGTAAACCTCTGTACCCTGAAGCTGATCGAACAGATCATCAATCCTCGGAAGTGGATACCTGTTCTTCACTGTGGCCTTGTTCAGTTGCCTGTAGTCAATGCACAGACGCATTGAACCATCCTTCTTTTTCACGAACAAGACTGGTGCACCCCAAGGTGATACACTAGGACGAATGTATCCCTTGTCGAGGAGCTCCTGCAACTGTACTTTCAGCTCCCTTAGCTCTGCCGGTGCCATCCTGTATGGGGCACGAGAAATGGCTGATGTCCCCGGCAGTAGCTCAATGGCAAACTCCACATCTCTTATCGGCGGAAACCCTGGAATCTCATCCGGGAATACATCAATGAATTCCGTCACGACCTGTATATCCTCGATCCTTAACTCTTCCTTTTCCTCAGAGACGTCCACGACATAAATAATGTAGCCTGTGTGGCCACGTTCCAATAACCGCGACATCTTAACTGCTGAGATCACTGGAATCTTGGGACGAGAGTCGTCCCCATAAAAGGTCCACTGGAACCCCTGATCAGAAAGAAAACGTACCATCCTCTATCGGCAATCTACCACGGCCTGGTATCTGCTCAACACATTAATGCCGACAATGCAGTCAAAATCTGTCATCCCCAACTGAATTAGATTGGCCCTCAGATCATTGCCCTCAAAATAAATGAGGCAATTAGGTAACAATCGATCTGCAATCACATGCTTTCCCGTGGGTGTCGAGACCATGAGAGGCGTGGGTAACAGATACGAGCACAAGTGGTGTCTTTCCACAAAAGCATCAGACACAAAAGAGTGGGAAGCACCTGTATCTATCAATAAAAATGCAGGGTACGTAAATAAATGACACGTACTAGCAATGACCTCCTCCGGGGCTGCCTCAGCCTGCTCCCGCGTCAACGCATACACCTGACCCTGCGGCTGACCCACCGCCTGACCTCCCTGCGGTCGTGGTGCAAAATGCTTCCTCTGTGGCGTTCTTCCTGCGTCAAATCTTGGCCTATTCGGCCCAGTGTCTGCCTGACATCCCCGATTCGGGCAACCTCGAGCTAAGTGGCCCATCTTGCCACAAATATAGCAACCCTGACAGTCATGTGACAAGTGCCATCCTCCACAGTTGTTACATCGGTTTCCTCCTGTCTTACTTCCCTGGGATGGCCCTCGGTTACTTTGCTTCTGACCCTGAGATTTCTTTCCACTGAATCTAGAAGATGATGAGGCCCCACGAGGCTTAAATTGGTCCCCTCGTGGCCTCAGATGGTCACCAACAGGTCTCTGCAGTGGTGGGAAAGGGGGTACAACTTCCTTGTACACGCCCACCGCAATCTCTGCCAGCTCTGCCCTAATCAGAGCGTCATCAAATGAGCTGGGGTTGTTGGAGATAACCCTATCGAATAGCTCCGGGCTCAGTCCCTTCAAGAAATGCCTCAGCTTGGCATGACTGCTCACAGCAATATGAGGGACATACCTCAACAGTGAGGAATACTGCATGGCATAATCTGAGACTGACATGCTGTCCTGCTTCAAATTATTGAACTCATCTTCCTTTAACTGCCTGGCAGCTGCAGAAAAATACCGGTTAAGGAACCGGGTCCTGAATACAGTCCAGTCAACTGCCATACCCTGAGCTCTCAGCTCCATCACAGTGGTCTTCCACCACATAGAAGGCTTCTTCGCCATCTGAAACTCGGCCAACCTCAGCCATGCGGTACGTGCACATGGCGCAGTCACAAGTATCTGTTCTATCCGCTCCAGCCACTCTTCGGCTGCTTCACCAGACTCATTCCCCTCAAACATAGGTGGATGGAAGTACAGAAACTGTGTCAAACTGAGCTCCCCTGGTAATAACATCTGTGCACTGGGCTCCACGCCCACAGCAGGTGGCGGTAAAGGGTTCAGCTGAGCAATACTGGCATTCATACTGCCCATATCTCCTACCTCTTCATTGAGGTTCTCCGGATTAATAGCCGCCATGCTGCAACACAAGAGTTAACAACAATACCAAAAGCAGTTCATAATATAAGCCGTTAAACAACAAGAGTATCATATTCAAAAGCATGTTAGTATAACACTTATACAAAAATATGCATCACATGCATAACATGCCCAATAATGAATACCTAGCCAACTTGTCTCTAAAGGATACCCTTCACTCTTCCCTGGTTATCTAACCACTGCTCTGATACCACTAAATGTGAGACCCCGTTATCTCAATCATACGATTAGGTGCAATTAGGAGAATTAAACATACTTTATCAGAGTATTAAGATCGTGTTGACAAATTGAGCTGAAGTTTACATGTATAAAAGACATGCCAAAATGATTTGTTACACTCTTAACAAATTGGGTAAGGCTACTTCTACTGTACTCCTAGTAGAAATTATACAAAATAAGTCTTTATCTTGCTATCTTGTAGCACTCCTTACAGCTCAGCTTATCAACCTGACCCTGGTTCTCCTTAGCAAAGCACCTACAAGGACAACCCCCATCACATGAGCCTATCGTAATTCATATCAAACATAATATGAATGTAAAGCATAAATGCATAATCATAGTCATAAAATACTTCATGTATTTCCAATGCATTTAAAACGCCCATTAGTTGTCCATGTACCATAATTCATGATAAAAACATTATATGATATTATGGTTCCTTAATAATGTCATGACATATCTTTACTTCTTAAATCCTTACTTCAATCTTGAGTCATTTTATCATTAGTGTATTGCAATGCTTCTTACTTTTCCACGTAAGCGGAATTCTTCCTCGCTTCTTATGGAACTCCACGTAAGCGGTATTCTTCCTCGCTTCCTATGGAAATTCACGCCTCCATGTGCGAACGGTCCTCTACCTCTCGTTCCACATTTTCAGCGGAATTATAGTGTAAGCATTAAAATCCTCACTGGGATAACCTTGACTCGTGGAATACACCTCTTATATTCCACAGCATTCTTATGCAAAAACAATGCATGTCAACATGTATCATATCATAATGCACCATCTTATGCATACTTTACTTTATCTTGTGTTAAATAAATAAACACGAATACATGTTACCGTTGGGATGCCCGTACGTCGCTTACGTACCTTTCAAAAGATAGAGGAGTCAACCGACTTTATCTCCTCGATTGTGCTGGTACCTGTGATGGTTCTACATAACCACATAACACGATATTAGGCACCCAATAATAATTCAATACCAAAAACTAAACAAAATTCAACATTTGCCCCAACATGTCATCTCGCGATCGATCGCGCCTTAGCCCCGATGGATCGCGAGATGTTACTGCCTCGTATACCAAAAATGTACAATTCGCGATCGATCGCCCCTTATTGGCGATCGATCGCCAAAACCTACTGGAACGTCGCGATCGATCGCACCTTCTTGGCGATCGATCGCCAACTCTGTTCCTTTGCGCGATTTCCAGAATTGTCGAGCACCTCATTTCATACACTTAAAACCACATCATAACACATATAAAATGTTCGAATAAAAATGCTAGGGACTTCACCATACTTCCATGAAAGGGCTTAAACCAAAGTTTCAATAAAAACTTAGCTTAGCATGCATCATAGTAACCCCAAAAGTTCAACACTCAACCCAAAATTCCCTAGAAACAGGGCATAAAACTCCGCCCAGAATTCTCGAGCATGCATCTTCACAACACCAAAACTACCACATAACCCGTAATCCATGCTCAAGGAAACATGCTAGTAACATCACAAAACTACCATGTATGTGTTCACGTCAAAGGTTTATTCAAAACCTAAGCTAACATGCTTCAAATCTTCATGATAAAACCCCTACTCAACTTAAAATAGGGTACTTCCTTTACCTAGATTTTCGAGGAACACTTTTCACAAACGAAAATCTAACACATAAAGCATGTAAGTTGCTTAACCAAAAATGCTAGGGGATTCATAAAACATATATGCAAGCACTCGAAACAATAATCGAGCCGTAAAGTATCATGTCAGATCTGCTATAATGAACATACATGCTTAACATCTGAAAATTGGAAAAATATATGATTCCTCACCACTTTTGCTCCTCGATTTTTTATAAACTTCTTTCAACAAAAACGTTGGATTTCTTCTCCTACCTGCTGTCTGAGTATGGTTCGAGTTTTAGGAGAGAAGGAGGAGATTTTGGAGGAGGAAAAAGTGATCAAATCAGATAGACAAAAGGTGTGATTGGCCAAGACAGCTTTCCAGGAATTCAGGGGAGAGGCATGGGTTGCAGGCAAGTGGTGGTGGGGGGGGGGGGGGGGGGGGGTGGTGCTTGTAGGGTGGCCTTGTGGTGTTTAATTGTGTCCCGGTATTTCGTACGATGTATAAAAATATCCCTTCTTGATATTTTATAATTTTACCCCATTAATACATCATTCAATCCTAAATCATATCATCAAAATAAATATAACACCAACCACATACATTAATTCCCCAACTTAATTACATGCTTTTACCACATAAAGCATAACCCATAGAACCCAAATTAAATCATGCCTTTAACACATAATAAATTTAGCACATCAAAGCATGTTTACACATAATCCTTTCGGGGATATCACACCACTTTTAATCACTTAATCTGCACACTAAGTACACACATTAGTATAACAAACACAAGTTTTGTTCATCATCAAAACTCAAAAATAAAACGGAGATAAATTGATGCATTAAACACAACCATGTGTTTAAGGCTCAACAATCTCCCCCTTTTTGATGATCACAAAACTTGATAAACTTGAATATGTAATTATGCATGAAATGTGAGTAAACATGACTCCCCCTTAACAATTGCATAGCACATACAATATTACCAAGTAAATCATATACCCAACAACTCTCCCCCTCAAACCATGCATACACAAGCTCTCCCCCTTAAACTATGCATGAGTTAAGTTTCAAGTTTAAGCTTCAAGTTTATCACAACATTCTCCCCCTTTTTGTGATAATCAAAAAGTACAAAATTTAAATAAACATATCATAATTATATGTTGCCACATAGTCATATTTTAACACTATACACATGTTCATCATCAAGCATGTAATAAGCATAACAAGCCTAAGATTAAATCATAGAGATGAACCACAAACATGTGTTTAAGGCAATCAACAATAAATTCTAAACATTGCAAAGTGTGCATTTGTTCTACCATGAGTTCATGCACTTATGCCCAATACACAATAGAATTCTCAAACCAACATTTGATAAATTTATTAAGATCATGAAGGCATTATGTCAAAGATATAGCATCTAAACATTTATAGCATGCTTAATCACATAATATCACATAGCATATTCAAATTTGAATTCAATGCACTTACTATAAAAGGATAAGCATACATCATGCAATAGAACAATTTATATGTGCATATGCTAAGGGGTTATGCATTTTACTACAATGAATATTGATCTTCATATTTATTGATCACAATTAATTTGTGCCAATTAAATTTTGAATTGCTCTTTTAAAATGTATAAAATAAATTTTACATCCGATGACAAGAGTGTGTTCTTGTCATTGGTCTTATACCTCGCACCTCTTCTATAGTAGTGAATAAAATAAACTCCTCCTTTGAGTTGCTTGTGCCTTCATCCTCTATCCCATTTTTGTCCCTACAAAACAAATTAACAATAGGAGGATCTTTGGTACCCATTTGATTTTTGGGTCCTTGAGGGTTAACTTCCTTTGGCACCTTTGGAATCCATTTCCACCTCTTGTTAGGTTGGTATTGGATTCTAGCAAACCTACACTTATTCTTAGTGTGACCATTTTTACAACAATAGTTACAAGTAGGAGAATCATGCTTGGCTTTAGCTAACATGCTTGAAAATGATTTTGATTTGCTTGAAAAGCCTAACCCGGCTTTATCAAAGCTACAACGTTGCAAGCCAAGCAACTCATTCATTTTTAGACTACTCTCACTAAATTTTCAAAAAGATATCTTTAAAGAATTTAATTCATTTTCAATGAATTATTTTCTTCATCTTTCTTAGCAATCTCAAGTTTGAGTAATTTGTTACTCATCTTAGTCTTGCCAAGTACATCTATAAGCTCATTATAAGACTCTAAAAGTTCATCAAATGAAGGTACCTCATTGTCGCTTTCATCTCCTTCATCTATGTCATCTTTTGCCATGAGACAAAGATTTGTTGCTTCTTCTTCTTCATCGGAGTCGCTATCACTCCATGTGGCTATAAACGCCTTCTTCTTCCCTTTGTCCTCATTCTTCTTCCTATGACATTTATTAGCGTAATGACCTTTTTCTTGACAATTATAACAAGTTACCTCATTTTTGGATTCATGTTTAGTAGCACTAGAGGCCTTTGGCTTGTTATGTTTGTTGAAGAACTTCTTGAACTTCATAGTGAACAAGATCATTTCTTCATCATCATCATCATCATCATCATCTTCATCATCGGAGTGATCTTTTCTCCCAACCAATGCTATCCCATTTCTTTTGGATCTATCATTCTCCTTTATTTCTCTCCTTGTTGCAACTTCAAGTTCATGAGTCACCAATGTGCCATGGAGCTCATCAAGGTCATAGGAAGCATTTTCTCCTTTGTTTGACTCAATGATGGCGGTTCTCTTTGAGTCCCATTCTTTAGGCAATTCTCTTAGGGCTCTCATCCATATTTGCTTTGGAGGGTACTTCTCTCCAAGTTGAGCAAGCTCGTTTATGATTAGGGTGAGCCTCCTAAACATTGAATCAACTTCTTCTCCGGACTCCATCTCAAATGTCTCATATTTGAGTTGTAGAAGGTCTATCATTGTCTCCTTCACTTGATTTGTTCCTTCATGACAAATTTGCAATTTGTCCCATATCTCCTTAGCGGTTGAGCACATCGAGATCCGGTTGTACTCCTTCATATCTAAAGCACAATGCAAAATATTAATAGCTTTAGCATTTTGAGATATTAAAATCATATCCGCTCTAGTGAAATCGTCCATTTATTTAGGGATACTTATTCCCCCAACTTCCTTTAAAGGAATATGTGGACCTTTCACTATGATCTTCCAAAGGTCATAATCTACGGATTGGATATATAGAGAAATTCTATTTTTCCAATACCCATAGTTGTCACCCGTGAAGAGCGGAGGTCTATTTGTCGATTGACCTTGGGCAAACTCATTTGCTAGATTAGCCATATAAAAATTTTGATTTAAAACAAAAATCAAATGGCTCTGATACCACTTGTTGGAATCGAATAGAGGGGGGGGGGGGGGGGGGGGGTGAATGAGATTCCTTGGCTACTTTAGCGTTTTAAAATGAGTTTGCAAAACTAAAAGAGTTTACGCTTGCGGAAGCCTTACGCCAATCGATAAATAAAAAGAATAAGTAAATAAATGCGTAATGAAAATTAAAGCAATAAAAGACACAAAGATTTGTTATAGAAGTTCGGCGATGAATCGCCTACGTCTCCTCTTCCCGGTTAGATAACCTCCAACCGAGGTTCCACTAGAAAAATAGATCTTGGCCTTGAGGGCTCCAAGTTAGCCACACAACAACCCTTCCCGAGTTTACAAAGCTCTTCCCGAGCACACTACTCTTCCCGAGTACACAAAGCTCTTTCCGAGCACAATACTCTTCACGAGTACACAAAGCTCTTCACGAGCTACCAACACTCTTCACGAGTCTTCTTGGCCTTAAGGGCTCCAAGGATAGCCACAACACATGCACCAACTTTACTTGTTGGCGACTTTACAATTTACCAACTTGCTTTGGTGTTGTAGGAGCTTTACAATAAACCAACTAACACCTTCATGGTGTACTCACACGAAGACAACAAGACTCTATCAAAAGAAAACAATTACAAGCTCCAATACAACAACAATGTATGGAGTTTGCAATGCTATAATAAATTTGAGTTATGCAAAGCTTTGATGAAGTTTGTAGACTTGTTTCTTTTCTTCAAAATGCTCCAAAGCATCAATATTTATAGTGTAGGAGGCCCCCTAGGCTCCTACTAGCCGTTGCTACACAAAAGGCTGAAATCACTCGTCGATCGCCTCAGCCATCGCCTCAGGCGATCACCATCGCCGCGCCCCAACGGTCAGCATAAATCACGCATCGCCTCAGGCGATGTCCTGATCGCCTCAGGCGATCCAAACCAAAATCCAATGCCGTAGCCACAGCAGCCTAAAATCTTGCTTCGCCTCAAACGAAGTTCACATCGCCTCAGGCGTTCAACGCATCACCTCGGGCGATCAGCCCATCGCCTCGGGCGTTCTTCCCCTGCGCGCGGTCCTAACCATCGCTTCAGTCGATGGCCGTGGCGAAGCCCCCATGGCTGCCATCGCCTGGGGCGATCCACGCCAGGATGTGCACAAATAATTTTCTTCATTTCATTCCACTTTTAATCACTTAATCTGCACACTAAGTACACACATTAGTATAACAAACACAAGTTTTGTTGATCATCAAAACTCAAAAATAAACCGGAGATAAATTGACGCATTAAACACAACCATGTGTTTAAGGCTCAACAATGTTGAAACAATGTATTTCTATATTCAACAAATACTTCCATACAAATTCTTTTTAGTGTGTGCCTGGAAATATGTTTAAACATGTGTTGTATAGACGAAGCAAATTCAATAAAACCAGCATGTTCAGCTTGTATAAATGGTAGTTCACATCTAATCACATATCTAACAAGTGACCTACGGTTAATTTCAGCAGTTCAAATAAAATTCGTGCCAGTGAGAACATTAATTTGTGCTTGTGTTGCTTCTCGACCTAATGGTTGTAATGTTGTCTCATCAAAATTATGTTTTTTTACTATGTGTTTTTTAAATGTTCCAGTGCCTCCACTGGAACCACCAGCTTTATATGAATATTGCATTTTACAAAATTTACATATTGCAACAGATTCATTAGTACATTTTTTTTGAGCGAGTTCAAAGTGATCCCATATCTTACTTCTTTTGGCACGAGTCGGTTGTCTACTCGCTGCTGTAGTGGCTCCGGATGACTCCACTTGTTGTCTCTCTTGGGCTTGGGCAGCAGGAGGTTCGACAGGTTGTTCGGGTTGTTGCGGTTCGACATTCATAGAGGAACCACCAACATTGAGGTCAGCAAAAAATAATAACTTTCATTTAACTAAGGTATTGGTACAGACAAATTCATTGTCGAAGATGAACTCAGTGATAGACGACCCGGGACGAGACCCCGACTACGACCAGTGCCGCTGCTAGATGAAGATGCCATTATTATATATAAATTGTAGATAACACAATTGAGAGGAAAATATGAGATTGAAGTATAGAATTGTGAGAAGAATGAATTGTGAGGAAAAGAATGAAAAAAATTCACATATTTATAGATTTCAAAAAAAAAAAAATTTAAAATAAATAAATAAAATGGAACGTTGGCAACGGCTTTAAAGCCGTTGCCAACGTTTCAGCATGGCAACGGCTTTATAGCCGTTGCCATGCTGAATATCTAACATTTTTTTTAAAATCTAACCGGTTTCGGTTCCGGTAGCATCGGAACCAGTGGTGCTACCAGTTTGGCTTAAAGGAACCGCCCCGGATCGGTTTGATACCGTTTCCGGGGTGAACCGGAACCGGTTAGTCCGGTTCCAGTTTCGGACCGGGTCCGGATCGACCCGGTCTGATAAGCACCCCTACGCCCTGCACAGGGTGCGAACTTTCGCGTTTGGTTGCGTTTTTTCATGATGAGACGCTTCTAGATGGTTTTTTTTATGACACTACTTGATATAGTATAAAAGAAATAACCACTGAACGAATTTAGACATGATTTTCGTGTATCAAAACACGAGATTAAAGCAAAATTCTTACCAAATTTATGCATAATCATCTTGTTCATCATTCCTTTTGTTGAACACTTCTAAACCTTTGTGGTTTAAAGATTTCTGAATTGAAGTGATTCTTTCACAAATCGTAAGTCGTTGTATCTGGCAGACAAATTACAATTGAAACTGTCACGCCCCGAGACCGGGGTCAATAACACCGGCATTGATTTTCCAATACAACTAGAAAACCAATAAGCCTCGTAATATCGTAACAAACGAAAACCAGTCTATTTTCCATAAATAAATAACCATTGTCTTTACATTGAATTAAAAACGCTAAATTAAAACTTAAACATCTTAAACGAATTAAAATCGTACTTAATGATAAACTTAGAGTCTTAAGAAATACGCAGCGGATAAATCACCAACCCCAGAATTGGTGTTCTTCTTCAGCTTCAACCTCTTCTTCAGCTTTATCTGGGGATGTAGAGTAATGGGTTGAGTGCTTTGGAAAACACTCAGCAAGTGGGGGACAATCGATATGATATCATAATGAATACTTCATAATTTTCATAACATGAATCATAACTTGACATAAACCGATATGAATGTATCTTGACATAATTGCTCCATCGAGCCATAACATGACATCTCATATCGTTCATAATTTTCTTATACTTAAGCACAGTAAATCATCTAATTTCCTCTTGGTACTGATATCGGTCTCTAGACTTATCCCTCCTAGAGATGAGGTCATGACATAGGCTTACCCACGAATAAAGGGTCTGGATACTCCAGAAACAACGGATTACCACCGTATAATGTTCTTTTAGTGGTTACACCCCACCGCATCAGGGTCATGGGGAATTCCATTCCAATTGGATTTCGAGTTTAAGGTGCTTACAAAATAATACTTTTCTTAGTTTCAACATAGTTCATATCGATTGGGAACTTAAAAACATACATAATAGTTTCAAAAACGAAACGAATAAATAGCAAAAGCCCACTTACAGTGCTTGGATACGTGCTTGATTGATCAAAGGTATTACACGAATGGATTCAAATCCTCCTAGATTAATCGAAATCCGAACGCTACCTCTCGAACAGATTCTTCAAAGAACAAGATTGAATTCAGAACTTGGTTGGCTTTTTGTTTTCAGAAATTTGGACAGGAACTTGCTTAGTTTGAGGGAAGAGTTTCGAATATAATGCTTAAAGATTTCTGGAAACACAGACGTGAAGTCTATGGCTTGATCTCTCGGTTTTGGCTGCTGGAAATACTTAGAGTTCGAAAACCGAAAGGGTCGAGAGGTTGGTGCAAAGTATGCAAGCTTTTGGAGGCTTAAACTCGAGTTTCTGTGTTGGAAGATTTCTGGAATTTTGTTTCGAATTGTTGCTGCAACTTCTGAACAAAACACGAGGCAACAGATTATCGGTTTTGGGTTCAGAAATCTGACAGAACTCGATGGCTTATGAGGGAAGAACTTCGCACAGCTTGCTAAAGTGATCGGTTGGAAAAGCTTCTAGAATTTCTATGCAGACTCAGGGTTGGAGAGAAAGAGGATTTCTTCTCGGTTTATGAGACTGGAAGGAGTTGGCTTGGAGTGATTAATAGCTACGGTTTGGTCCCTATTTATAGATGAAAGTAGAGGCTTAGTCTAAGAGTTCGACTAGGATTCAAACTCGAAAACAGAAGGGATCCGATTCTGAAACTCTGAGGTGGATGGCAGATTTGTTTCGATCTTTAAGTTGCATCTATGGAGGAGTCTTTCGAAGGATGTCATGGCTTGGACTCTTCTCGGTTTATGGAATTAAAATCTGATAAGGGTTGGAGCAAATCTATGCAGATAGAGAAAAGGTGGAGCTGGTTTGGACTCTTCGAACTTAGAGCAACGGAAACGTGCAGATTGATGTGGTGATAGTATGGATTCTGACTCGATCTTCAATTGTGTTTTGGATGGAGTCAAAAAGTTATTAAATGCCGATGGCTTGGTGGTAACTTGGAAGAGTTTAGGGGATGCAAAAGTGATAAGTTTAAGAGGTGAGACTTATCGAAATTCTTGGGACAAATCCATGCAGATTTGAGGAGGTGAGTGGTTGGATTATGTTTGATCTTGGTTGCTGCTATCTTGGGTGGAGTTTCGCTGGTTTAGGTGATTTACTGGAGGTGATTTAACACGACTTGGAGTCTTCGAAATCTAGGAACAAAACCGATAGATATTGATTCCGAAGCCAAGCGAATCAATGCGCTGAAAATCGAGAATTAAAGGATGAGTTGTATAGTTTAAGGACTCCTTGATGTATTGAAACTCTAGGCTAGAGTTTAGGAAGTTTCCAACTCTTTTAATCGAGTTTTAGTTAACCCACAACTAAAAATCCGGGTCTTTACAGAAACCGTTAGCACAAAGACGAGACAATTTTATCTTAAGAACATAGATTACAAATCTCACCTCGATGTTCTTCGTAATAATCCATTTCATTTCTCGCTTGCCTTCATTACATATACCAAAATATATTTTGAACAACAATAATTTATTAAATTATAAATATATATTTGATTGTCAACCAGAGCCGAACCCATACTCTATCATAAAACAAAACCCAATATTCTTATTAGTCTACAGCCAATGAAAGAGAGAGTAAATAAACCAAAAGGGCAGGTCAAATATCTAGAGATTAATTATTTTTATTACAAATTAATTTATTAATTATCTATTTATTTTTGGTCTGGAAATCAATTTTTTGTCCGTAAAACTCGAAAGCGCCAGCTCATAGCATAGGCCTCTCCTTCTCCAGCAGATTCAATCCATTTTCAAACCAGGTCTACCGAAAATCTGAACCGCATTGCTCTGATCCGTGACGTTTCAAACCCGTAATTGCATTGTCTGAAGCGCGAATTCTAAGTTTTTGAACGATCCCATTTTTTGTTTGAATTTGATACCTGTTGTTGATTTTTAACGGATGTGTTTGGATTGAAGGAGAGTTTGAAGATTCTTGGATTTCTTTGGTTTTGATTGTTTTTTGAGGCAATGGCTTCGTTATCTGCGGTGAGCGAAGAGCTCGCTGAGATCGAGGGGCAGATTTCGGATATTTTCCGAGCACTCTCGTGAGTATTTTAATTGTTTGTTTCGTTAATTGTATGAATATCTGTCGTTTTGTGAATACAGCTGAAATGGTTTTTTGTTGGATGATGATTGGAAAGATTCTACATTTGAGCGTTGACATTTTGATCTGTGTCATGAATTTGAAAATGAAGGAATGGGTTTCAAAAATTGGAGAAGATGAAGGATTCCAATAGGCAGAGCAGGCAGCTGGAGGAGCTCACTGAGAAGATGCGCGAATGTAAGAGGTATTTATCCTCGCACCAACTTCCATTTTGCTGATATAATTTTCTTACATGTTAATATGTGTTTGGTATTGGTCGTGAACTATGTTATAACAATTGGCGATCTTTTTCCTCAATAGAAGTTTCTGTGAAATTTTAATAAACGTAGATGTTTGATGTTGTTCTCGAGATCTTGTTATGCTAAAGTTCTCCGAATATCAAAGGACAGTTGGATGAATGGCCAACATAGCCACGGAACAGTTGGTTCCCCATCTTAAACATTGGTTCAACTGGTCAAGTCACATAGAATGTGTATGCATGAATAAGAAAGGACACCTACTCCATCGTGTCAGTGTATGCAACAGTTGTCTGATTCAAATTTTATACTGATATAGCCTCTCAATATAGTAAGTGATATTGGCATTGTGTAAGTACTAAGTAGTTATAGTACCAATTTGGATATGATGCAGTTACGAATTACGATAAATCTCTTGATCTTGACCTCAGTTTTGGGTACTACGCCAATGAACGTCTTGCCTCTAGCATGATGATTCGCAACACAACTTTGTGGAGTTGTACATATTTCTATCGTATAACTCAGTTGAAGTAAATTAAGTGAATGAAAAATCAAGGAATGTTTTCAAACCAAACAGTTTAACTAGTTGGTGGGGTTTCTCATTCATGCATGTCCAGAAACATAAGTTTCAATTTACAAGGTATGGTATATCCTTTCTGTTGTTCCAGGCTTATTAAAGAATTTGACCGAGAGTTGAAGGATTTGGAGTACAAAAATCCCCCAGACACAAATAAGATGGTGGCAGAGAAAAAGCAATCAATGGTGAGTTCAATTCCTTACAGATTCAATTGATGCTGCAAATAGCATGTTTTTTCTCATGAATTCATTGTCCTTTTTGTTCAGATCAAAGAGTTGAATTCATATGTTGCACTCAAGAAACAGTAAGTCTATCTGGAGTTATCATTCTAATAACAGATATGTTAGTGTGGTTTGACTCCTAACTTTAGTGTATAAATGTTCTGTTATTCTCTCCTTTCGGCTTCAAATAGTTATCTAGGCATTTCCATATACCGAAGCAATGTCTCTGAAGGCTTCAAAATAACTGCATATCACATGTCTTGAATAATGTAACAGACTCTAATATCTGAGCCTTTTTATTTATGTTTCCTCTATTTCTTTCCTGGCAAATTATCCACCATACTTTCTTGGATTTTATTGAAAATAAATAACTAGTGATGGTGAGAACTGTGTCATAGACTCATATGGGCATTTGTTGAATTAAGTTTAAGAGACAAATTAGCTAAGTGGTAGATCTGTTGGTTTCCAGGTACGAAGCATGTGCAAAAAAAAGGATTTGAGAAACCAAATAGATTTTATGTCAAAAAGTATATAAACTGAATTAAGCCATGCCGTCATGTTAGATGTATTCACCAACCAACCAACTAATTCTGTTCGAAGGCCTCATTTTTAATTGATTTCATATGAGAATAGCAAAGATGAATTATTTTTTTCTGTTTGTTCTAGTAACTGTGAATTTGAGTTAGATGGAGTTCATATCATTACTTTAAGTAAGGTTACTTTTGAACAAGAGATGTCATTTACTACACTATGTTTGTTTGTTTTCTATGTATCCTGAAAAATATTTTATGGGGAATACTTTTTGGAGAAATGTATTGGAGAATTTGATGGTGTATGAGGTATTTTTAAAATCCAATATATAATTGACTTGTTAGAATATAATATAACAGTACACAAGTTTTAAGTTTCCAATTCAACACCTTGTTGTCTGCAAACTGATAGAGTCCATGTTTATTTACACCGAAGGCCAACTCTCTCTGGTGAACAAAACATCATTGCTGATTTATTCAAGAATTTTCTAACTGATTCTCTAGGTATGCAAGCAATCTTGAAAACATGCGCGTAGATGTCTTTGAGGGACCAGGTGAAGGATTTGCAGAAGAAAATGTATTGCTCACTTCAAGTAAGCAATTTTCAGCCGTATACTCAAATTATAGATACTCTATTATTGGTTATTAACATCATGATTTACAATATGTTGAAGTGCAAAATTTCTCTAACGTGCAATGACTGCTTTTAGAGGCATTGTGAATAGTAGTCATTTGCATTTTCTATTTGGCTTCTACATGTATTTGCTAACTGAAGATGTATGGTTGCATGGAGGAGTAGAAAAAATAAATAGATAAGAAGTTCAAATATATGCTCGGATGTCTTATTGGCACCATTTATCATCAGCCTATTTCCTCATCAGATTGCCCTTCTTCTTTATTGCAATTTACTGATTCGATGTATCTGGTGAGGAAAGAAGTAGTCTTTGGGCCCAAGGACAGTGGTTTGGCTTAGTGTTAGTAGTCAGCAGCAAATTTTAAAGTGGATAGAGATGGTTTTGGGGGGGGGGGGGGGGGGGGGGGGGGGTGCGTAATCATTTTAGAATCAGCTGGATATGCAAGTGAAGCTTATTTTTCTGCTTTAATGGGACACTTGATGGTTTGGAATTTGTGTGTGAAAAGCTACCGAAATTTGACTACTATGATAAAAAAAAAATTTTTTATATATATATGCTTTATCTATTCTGTTATTAAGAATTTTCTGAGGGTTGACGTGATATTGTAGATATGACAAATCAACAGCTTGTGGACCACGGAAATCAGATGATGGATGAGACTGATCAAGCAATTGATAGAGCTAAAAAAGTTAGTGCATTTGAGAATTTCAAGATCCACAAATCACTTCGCTTGCTGGCGGCCCTTTCTTATTATGCAATACCCCCCACCAACGCTGTAGAATTATATTTATTAAATGGAATACTCTCTAGCATCTTTGACTATTCATTTCCTGATTTGTTTCTTTAGAGTTGAAGAGCTCTAATAATCCAACTTGTGCAGGATCTTGGTTTTATTTTGTTGATAGCCATATATCAAGCTGCTTTATCTGAGGTTCTTCTAAGGAGTGCAGTGTATTTAACCAAAAAAAAAAAGAAGAAAAAAAGAAAAAAAATGCACACGATAGTATGTAATATCTATAGTAACAGCTTAATGAAACTAATCGAACCATTATTTGAACCTATGTGAATGGTATGCTGCTCTATTTCATTTGATCCATAAGGAAGTTATTGTAAAGAGGACACGAGAGCTCAATGCTTAAAAAATAATCTTACAAACTAGGACTTTAAATGTCATTTGTAATGCTTTATTGGTGACAGGTTGTCCATGACACCGTTGATGTAGGAACAGAGACCGCCGCAGCTCTCAAAGCTCAGGTGTGTTATTTGAAATAGAAGCTTTGGCTTTTGCGGAAATTTGTTGAATCTGGAATATGACATCAAAATTCTCCCTCGAAACATTTGCTTTCTGACTATAATCTTAATCATTTATGGCCAGACTGAACAAATGAGTAGAATTGTTAATGAACTGGATTCCATTCATTTTTCCATCAAGAAGGCCTCACAGCTGGTCAAGGAAATTGGTAGGCAGGTCAATCTCTGAAATAAACATCGGCTCCTGTCTTATGCTCAATGTTTATTATTGTACATGTTTTACTGACTTTGGTTTTTTAATTAGGTTGCAACTGATCGGTGCATCATGGGACTTCTCTTTCTTATTGTGATTGGTGTCATCTCTATCATTATTGTAAAGGTTTGATGTCTATTTAATTTCCGTCAAATTGCTACCCCTGATATTATTCGTACATGCAAACATATGCTGTGATACAGACTAGCTTAGAGGAGTATTCTTTCTTACACACCCATTGATGGTGTCAACAATGTATAATCATCCAACTTTAACTCAATCGACTTTGTACAATTCTTGTCATGAAAGTGGACTGGATTATTTCTTCTGCTTGCAAACTTAAACTTCTTCAAAAGGCTTTTATATATTTTTATACCTTGTAAATATGGAATATTCTATGAAGAGGGATAAAGATACAGAAAGGTGACTGACAGGGATGGCATAGTAATACTGTTGGTATCCGAAGGCTTCCTTGTTGGTAATATTGGAAATAAGTGCAGCCACTATTCATCGAATGGTTGCTTTGCCATTTTTTTATAGTTTACTTGGACTCTTCATTTTTGTTATTTTTTTGTGTGCGCCCCTAAATCAAGCTGATACAATCGTTTCCCTTGGCGTTATGAACTAACAAACAAGTCACCTTCCACACTAAACTCAAAATCTTTTCAGTTCCTGATAGGATTTATGAATTAGTTTGCAATCCTACATCATCTTTGAAAATCTTAAAATGCCTATCTTGTTGAATCTTATTGTCTGTTGGACTCTGTAGTCACTACGCCTACAGGCTACACTTAAACTCCTAGTATTGTGAGGCCATTTCTAGATATAACATAAAAATAGTTTTCGCTCGCCAAAGCCTTGCACTTCTCTTTTCATGAGAAAAGCACACGAAAAACAAACTGATTTGCTTGTTATTGGTTGGTTATTTGTCCACGGCACTTGTTCATGGTTCCTGAGACATCATTCTTGTTGAATTTTCAGATTGTCAACCCACATAACAAAGACATTCAAGACATACCAGGGCTAGCTCCTCCTGCTCCTACACGAAAACTGCTTTGGAATGCTCACTGAAGTGTGAGTACTGTATCAAATTACTGTTTGGTTGATTATATCGGTTAAAATGCTATCGGAGGCATCTGCTTTTACCACGGAGGATTAAACTAAATCAGGTTGATGATCTCAATCCATATCACAGATTTTTTTGAAATGGCTCCCATATTTGTATCACCCCAAAATGATGGGATTGAGACTTGATTGTTTGTTTGTGTACCATACAGCAATTGAATGAGGAATTATTGTATTCTGGTGTTCGCATTCTTTTAAAATTTATTGTTTGTTTATTGAAAGAGGAATCATTTCAACTGACATCTTGCAGTACAATGTGTGTTTCTTTCTTTCTGTCTGTTGTGCTTATATCCACTTTCGGACAACATTGTCCCCTTTCAATTATAGTATTCTCCTTTCAATTATAGTATTCCCAATGTTCGAAGTTTGGTCATTTCAGAGGATTCTGTTTCAAACTTCAAATATAGTTGATGGATGATCGAATTATCAGTCGAATTCGGAACCAATGTTCTAAAAAAACAGATACTGAGTCTGTTACGCTCGGTGGAGCTCAAGCCATTGGAATTCCCAAACAAGAGGGGGCCCATAGCCCCATATAAATTAATGTGGAGTCTAAGAGATTCAAGGACTCCTACCACATTCCTACCACATATGGTGTGACACATCTCATGTAGCATCGAAGTAACTGTGATGATTTTCTGTTAGCATAAAAATACCCTGCAAACCAAATTTTGGTCCGATGAGTTTTATTAGCTCTAGCCCAATTAGGTGACTAATTACAACTATAAATGACACTCCTATCTAGGGTTATGGAGAACCCATCATTCAAATCATATAGTCTCATAGAACAGCCAACATCAAACTAGAACGGGTGTTGTGCTAATAGATGTAGTCAGGTTGATTGGACTCGAGAGATCACAACATACAGATTTGATTTCGCCGTATATCGATAATTTCTTTTCGTGCATTTATATTTTATATTTGCATGTTTATATACGAATCACGCAATCGATCGTCCCCAGGTTTAGATCTGTTTATGCTTATTTTTCGTTGCGTTTGAATCTGACACCGGGGACGAAACGCAACACTTTCAACTATATTTTTATATGTTTCATATTTATAATGTCTATGGATACGTTTCCATAAAGAAGTATTACTTTAAAATGGGTATGAGAGTATTACATTTTAATCGAAGCTATGGTCAAAAAATTGGAAGTTTAATAAAACCAACAACGTCAACCCAAATCCGATCATCGATCGAACGACAACGAGGTTTCGAACATAAGATTTTCCAGCTCTTGTAATTCTTTAGTAACTACATTCATATTTTGTCATATTTAACTAGGCACATATAACATGAAGAATGAAAAACCAATTAACGTAAATTAATTAAACAACAATAACAACAACAATTAAGCTTTTAATCACAATGAATTGAGGTAGACTACATGAACAACAAAGAGAAGCAAGTCGAGACAGACACTTGCGTCAATATTTTTCAAGCGCTTCTATCGGTCAGAATATCATCTTCAATCCAAGTCATTGCGTATAACTTTGAGACCTGTCTTATTCGGTCGTCCTCTCGCTCTCATGACATGGCTGAAATTCATGGACTTCACCCGACACATATGCATTGCTAGGCCTATGTCGTATGTGACAAAACCAACGTAAACGACTTTCTTGTATCTTTTTTCTATATATGCTACACCTACTTCAGCTAAATTTGAACGTTATCTTTATTTTATTTTATTTACTTGGTAAAATACGTATATAAAAATGTGTAGTGATACATATAGCAAACTAGGTGCAAATGCAAATTAATTTTATATTACCATATGATGATTTAATAATGATTATTAATCATTTAAGATTAAAATACCATTTTTGATACAACGATACGATGATATTACAAAAAATATATTTAATTTAATAAAAAAATAAACTAGACATTCGTTTTAATCTGTTGTGATTGTCTAAATCTGATGCAGTGTTCTCAACTGATCTCAAGACGCACAACAGAAGCATAGGTTTGTTATTATATATATACTCATTTCTGAATATATATATAATTTAGAAACCCAGCAATGCAGATATGCTAGTAGAGTCTATGAATTTCGACCATGTCATTAGAGTAAGGGGACGATCGAAGAAGGGCTTTTTTATTAAATTAATCGAAAAAAATAAAACATTTAACAAAATATCCGAATTTGAAAATCATTTTTAAAATGACCCAAAACGCCATCTCACATGGCGCCTTCAGGTGAAGGCGCCATCTGCGATGGCGTCTTCTGTAGCTGATAAAAAAAATTAATTTTTTTTATGAAGGCGCCATCCAAGATGGCGCCTTATCGGGTATAAATACCCCGCCCGAGCCCTTCATTTTTTCATACCGAAGCGAAAATCACATATCATCATAGTTTCTTATCTTATTTTTATCGTCAAAATTGTTCAATCTCCAATCTCAATTAACCACTCTCGAAGTATTTTTCAGGTAAAAATGTTGTTATATTATTGTTTTTATCATATAGATTTTATAAATTTATTAATTATTTGTAATATTTTATAAATTTTTCAGATATGTCGATTCAAATATTATTATATTGTGGAGGTAATATATTACAGGATTTGGATACCATTAGATATGATCGTGGTCCAATAAGAGTTACCACAATATCTCGCACAATTAATTTTATGCAGTTGTTGACCGAAATATATAATATCACGGGCATCGATGGCAACCAGTTTCTTCTGAAAATACATGTAAGACATATGTTTAGAGATTTTGCCGGGGTACGACAGACAATTTTGCCAATCGATAATGATTATAATTTAGCATGGCTATTGGATTCAGAACAAGGTCTTAGTTGCTTGGAACTTTACATAGAAACGGAACAAAGAAACTATGATTATATTCCAGAAAATGTAGATTGTTTGCCTGTAGTTGCAGAACGACCGACTGTCTCCGGTAGACACCACGATGACGATCCAATAGATGCTGATGTTATTGCTCCTGAGCCACTAGCAGACAGTTTCGCTGAATTGGGAAATGATATTCAGTCAGAACCAGATGATATTTCGTCCGAGGATGATGCTGATGACGATGAGGTTGACATTTGTGTCATGTCAGAAACAATTGCAGATGAAGATGAAGGGGTCCCAATCACCCAGGAAGTGTCAGTTAATGTACCGGAGACAACCACGACAACTAGTCATGTCCTTTATCCAACAATTCCATTCTTCTCAATGACACATCCTGAAGTATTTGCAGACTCAGTAGACATTCCAACAGGTAAATGGGGTAGTTATTACGATTACTCCAAAGGGGATCTGCATGTAGATATGGTCTTCAAAAATAAAGCACATCTGCAGGCAGCTGTGAAGGATTACTCTGTACGTGTTGCAAAACGAGAGTACCGCGTTGTGAAAAGTACAAAAACATTGTGGAAAGTTGTGTGCAAACACAGTACAGAAGATGCACCTTGTAGATGGTACATGCGCGCCTCGTTGAAGAAGAAAGTTGGATTATTCAAAATAAACAAATATGGAGGTTCTCACACCTGCCTTTTGAGTGAGCTGTCTATCGATCATGCAAATTTGGACAAAAACATGATTGCTAGCTTGTTAGTGGGAATTGTTCGGCGTGATCCAGCTTTCGAGATAAAGTATGTAATTCAAACAGTCAAAGACAAATATGGATTTGAGATCTCTTATGCAAAAGGATGGTTTAGTTTGCGACGTGCTGTTGAGAATGTGTATGGGACATGGGAGAGCTCCGTTCAGAAACTGCCTTACTATACGGGAGCTTTGCAAAAATGGAATCCCGGCACCGTCATTGAGTGGGTTCACCTTGACAATGCCAGACCAAGAGAGAAGACATTGAATTACGTGTTCTGGGCCTTCCGACCATGTGTAGAAGGATTTCAACATTGCCGCCGAGTAATAAGCGTGGATGGAACACATCTGTATACGAAATATCAACATAAGATGTTGATTGCCGTGACAATGGACGCTAATAATCAAGTGTTACCTTTGGCATTTGCAATTGTTGACGAAGAAAAGTTTCTGTCATGGAGATGGTTTTTGGAGATGATAAGCCAGCATATTGTGAGAAGATCTGAGGGTGGTGCATGTTTGATTTCTGACCGTCATCCGGGCCTCATTGCAGCAGCCGATTGTATTCCTGACTTCAAATCACCGCGTGGAGTACATCGATTTTGTTTGAGACATGTTTGCTCAAACTTTAATAGTCGTTTCAAATCCGTTCATTTGAAAGACTTATGTTGGAGAGCGGGATCAGAAAATCAACTCACAAAATTTGATCGCACAATGGAAGAGATAAAACTTATAGAGCCAAGGGCTTTTGATTACTTGAGTCGTATCGATAAGTGTCAATGGTCTCTTGCTCATGACGGAGGCTGGCGTTGTGGTATCATGACCACAAATATGTCAGAATGCATAAATGGAGTTTTGAAAGGTGCTCGTCGGCTTCCAATCACCGCCATTGTGCAATTAACTTTTGATCGTTGTGTACTATATTTTGTCGAACGGATTAAGAAGATGGAGCGAATGATTGAAAATAATCAAGAATGGCCAGATTCTGTGTTGGAAAGATATGGTCGTGCCGACTATCATTCCATCCATCATGATGTCCAGATATTCGATCGTAGACACCTTACAGCTTCTGTTATCACAAGAGTACGACCAGGACGTGGGGGTAACACCCATGTTGTGCATCTAAAATCAGGAGAATGTTCTTGTGGAAAATGGAAAGAGTTCGGAATACCTTGCTCACATGTGATCCAAGTTTGTCGAAGTATGGCCTAAATGCAAAAACATTTGTCAAGGCATATTACAATATGAATGAATACTGGAGCACATATCAAGGGCAGTTCGAACCAATATGGGGGGAGGAGTATTGGGACACCCCATCTTTTGAGTTGTACCATAACTCCACTCTGCGAAAAACCAGAAGAGTGGTCGAGATCGAACAACGCGCATTCAGAATGAGATGGACTGGCCAGAAGCCCGTGCAAGACGACAAATGGCTTCATCTTCTCGAAATCAATAAATAATTTTATGTGTAATTTATTGTAAATTTATTTTGTAAATGATTTTACGTTATTGTGAAAATTGGTTGTTTGTCTATCACACTATTTTAGTATATGTTCAATTGCTCACAAAACAACATTGTTCAATATGTCAAAAAAATATCAAATATCAAATATTTACAAAAGAAAGACAACAAATATCATCCACGACCACGACCACGACCACGACCACGACCACGACCACGACCACGAGGCCTCGTCTGTAAATGACCTCCGGTACCACAAGGAGGAGGAATGATCTCTCTGCGAACTCTCTGCCTCCTATCCACAGGTACATCAGTAGGTGGTCGATATGGTGTGAACTGTGGAAATGCAACAGGTGATACATCAAAATCGAGGCCCGCAGATGTGGTATATGATTGTGGAAATTCATATCCCACATCTGTACCCTGCTGTGTGTACATCGGAGCATACGGAGTGAATGGTGAAGGATCATACATCTGCGGCTGCGGGACATAATAACCAATAAAAGATGTAGATGGACCTGCCCCATCTGTCGGTATAGGTGTATACGTAGATGGACCTGCCTCATCTGTCGAGAAAGGTGTATACATAGAAGGCCCTGCGATATCAGTCTGTACTGGTTCTTCATCAGGCTCGTGAACTTCTTCGTCTGGTGGGAAGTTTCTGTCTCGTCGTTCACGAGCCACTTGCATCACATCCTGCGCTATTGCCCTATGATGATCTCTCATCGACTCCATATACGTGCTAACAGATTCTCCCTCAGCAGGATAGCGGTCGCAACTAACACTTAACTGTTGCATCTGATCAAGCCGAAAAGTGAATAACAATAATTACATGTTCAATCTATAAATCCATATGACATATTCTACAAAACAAAGTTTGAATATATTTACTTACCACATGATGCCACGCTGGGCCGTCACCATGTTAGTATCCGGTCTGTACAAATTGCCTTTGATGGCCAATATATCTGCGGGTGACTCGGTCATACCACTCACTATATCCAACCACTACTGCACAATATAGTGGTCTGTCCACACATAAATCACCTGCCATCTCCCATTTCTGCACGTATCCAATATGATGTGCACTCCAATCCTTGTTCATACTTCATCTTCGATCAACAGAATGCAATTTATCATCCCTTGATTGCGGATCTGTGGGGATGTCTTGGAGCATTCCAAATTGACGAAGAACCCTATCAGGACGGTGCATCTCAACAATTTCATAACAAATTAATGGGCCGGCATATGTCCATAACTGGTGGCTCAGATGCTCAGTACACTCATCAGGGTATGGCTGCCAATTAAACTACAAATACAAAATTGGATTAAAATAATATAAACAACACTATTAACTTTCATAACAAACACAACTAATATACTGCTTACTTGAGTTGATGGCTGCTCATCAAGAATGTCCCTAATGATACGTACAGAATGCCTCCCTGTTTCCGTGAACCTTAAATGGCATGTCCACCTGAAAAAAACACATTTACAAAATCTATAAATATATTTAAACATATAAAATAGCACAAAACATAAAAACATTATTACCTTGCACCATATGGAGCAGCAGGTAAGATATTCTCCTCATTGATAATTATTGGGCCAGTGTCGAATCTAGCATCACCCAGTTGAGGAGTTAAACCAGGTAATCTTGACCATGCCCAAATCTAAAATATTATCAGGAATAATATCAGCTATTATGACGACAATAATATTTCAAACATTTGAAAAGTGTTAATGTAAAGTTTACCTGTACGACCTGTAATGCACCACCGATCACTTTTTTGCCTCTCATCGAGGAAGTGCATAACTCACGGTACAAATATGCCAATACGGCACTCCCCCAACTATAACTACCAACTAAATGAATATACTCTATCATATGTAAATATAATAACTTTACAGTATTGCCGGACGAATCAGGAAACAAAATTCCACCAAACATCAATAACACACAGCCCCTAGTATAACGGACTACATCTTCTTCCGTACTGTGCTCAGTAAGAGCATTATTCACCAAATGATTGTTTATTGCAGATAAAAATAACTTTGCACCTTTAAAGTGTGCAGTATCCGGTACAAATCCCAAAAGCATATGGCAATATGCTTGCCAGTCAGGTATACTCCTATCATAATCAATACCGGATACTACATTACCATCTACTGGCAATGCCCATATAACTGCAATGTCTTACAGTGTGATGGTCGCCTCTCCGGATCTAAGATGGAAAGTATGTGTTTCACGGCGCCATCTCTCAGCTAAAGCCGTGATGAGGTGAAAGTCAAGTGTAATTCTACCAGACCTATAAACACCATAAAAACCAAAACTGTCCAACAAACTCGCAACACGAGTATCGAGGGGGCAAAGATCCCAAAAATACTTATCAGGGTTTCTGCCTCGAAGTGTAGAATCAATATCACCTGCCCAAACAGCTTCAGATCGATGACCTGACTGCAATGATAGCGGATGACTGTCAATCGGTCCTGGTCCTCTTTGTAAATCCATCCTGAAATATTACACAATAAATATCAATATAACAAAATATCAACATGGCAACCACCACCCGCCCCTACCGGTGACAACACGGCCGCCGACGCCGCCGCCGACGCCGACGCCGCCGCCGCCGCCGCCGCCGCCGTGCCGGAGTACAAAATTACGGCAAAAACTTAAAATTTGTAAATCATCCGACGGTTTTGACATTATCTCGAAACTATAACTAATTTTTCAATAAAAACTACCAAACAACAAAATTTAAAAACAACCAACAACATATTTCAAATTTTACAACTTTCAAAAATTTAAATTCAAACTTGTAATGTTACCTGAAATTCAAAAATGTTGAACAAGCAAGCTCCAGAAATGATAAATCACGATGATTTTGTAATTTTTGCACAAAAATAAGCAAAGATCTGAGATGAGAATGAGAAATTTCAGAGAAAAGCCGATGAGAAATGAGGAAGAAGAAGAGGGGGCGGCGATTTATTTTTATACTGAAGGCGCCATCCAAGATGGCGCCTTCATAAAATATTGATTTTTTATATGAAGGCGCCATCCAAGATGGCGCCTTCCATTATTTTTTTTACCAGCTACAGAAGACGCCATCTCAGATGGCGCCTTCAGCTGAAGGCGCCATCTGAGATGGCGTTTTGAGTCATTTTAAAAATGATTTTCAAATTCGGATATTTTGTTAAATGTTTTATTTTTTTCGATTAATTTAATAAAAACCCATCGAAGAAGACATGTTTAGAAGTTATATACAATGATGTGAAGTCCAAAAGGAATAACGACCAAAAAACTCTTGGAGCAAACTGGTGTATGTGCGCGACATGACTTGATTCTTTCTATGGTTTCTAAAGAAAAAAGTGTTGGAGTAATGTGAGAAGAAGCCCGAGTGAGAAGCCCAATTTTTGGTTAATGAAAACAAATTGGGTAAGTGAATATTGAATGGTCAATTGTCTAGAAATCTCACATTGGAACTTTGATACACTCGTGGCTTGTTTATATTGTGAAACAAATCAATAGAGTGTAGTCATGTGGAAAATAGGGGTGCCCCTCGCATGCCTTCGGTCGGTCCGTCTGCTCGCCACGCCGCCCATGTCACTGCCGTGAAGACACCCCTATCTTTTTACTACACGGATTTCTGGAAATTGATTTTTCACATTCTTGTCTTTTCACCTCCCGCTTAATTGTTGAGTTAATCTGACTTAAGTGTGAGAATTAAATATGTGATAAAGTTTGAGACTTGACATTTAATTTTTTGACCTTTAGAAGGTCTGCTGTTCCGCTATATAAGCTGCTACAACTTCATTCTTCAAAGCATCCAAAAATTATTAATAATTCATACTTTCATATTTGAGAGTGTTGTTCGCAAGAGTCTGCTCGGAATTCTGCTTCGGAGCATTACAAGTGTTTGAAAGAGTCTTCTCGGAATTCTGCTTCTTTCGAAAAAGTGATTGGATGTTCTACCTTGAAACTCACTTGTCCAGGAGGCCAAAAGCCTATAGGCCGACAAACTTGAGTTTACGAGGGCACGGCTTGCTGTGGCCTCATCAGGATATTTTTATTTTTCTGATATGAGGACAACTTAGCAGTTTATAAAATGTTGATGTAAGTCTCCTGTTATTGTATTTCGATTTGTTTTATTTAACATCAAAGTTTGTCAAACTGTGTATTTCGATTTGCTTCATTTACCATCAAAGTTTGTATAAACTGATTCAATCCATCAAATTTTGTTTACAGAACCAACAAAAAGGAATTGAATGAAAAAAGTAACAATTTATTTAATTTCAACATGAGCACAAGATGTTCCCCTTACTATCTATTTAACAATGCAGGGCCCTATTTCTAAGGAATGGAATTATCAAGATGAACATAAAATAATGTAGATAAAATCAATATTGTTGTTATTGCTAAGGTAAGCTATCTTGACCGATTTATTGCTGGATCTTTAGGCGTGTATAAGGCTCTTGGATTGATACCCAATCTTCTCATCTTATTGGATTATATTCTGGTTTGAATGAGCTGATCTTGTCCTTACTTATCGCTCAACTTCTTTCCACTGACATTCGAAAGATTGTGAGGATCATCAATCATCTTATCTCTTCTATGATCCTCATAGAATCTGTTGGTGCCAACCTTATCATTTCTTGAGTTTGAAATCACATCATCTCTCATTCCATCCATATGAAATGTGTTGGTGGGATTGTGAGGATAATCAATCTTATTCATCATCACCTTATCTCTTATGTGATCCTCACACAAGCTATTGGAGCCAACCTTATAGCTTCTTGAGTTTGGAATCACATAATCTCCTCGTTGATCCTCACGAAGTGTATTAGTGTTGAATTGAGATGTGTTAATACCCTCTCATAAACAGTGACGGATTTTGGTTCGAAAGTAGGCTAAGGCAGCTTTGGACATCGGTTTGGTAAAGATGTTAGCATTTTGGTGACTAGTGGAAATGTGTCGAGTGATAAGTTGATCAACAGCAACTCGTTCGCGCACAAAATGATAATCCAATTTGATATGATTACTACGAGCATGAATCACAGGCTTAACTGTCATATGAAGTGCACTGAAATTGCCACAGAGGATGATGCATCGTAATTCACAGATCTTTCAAGATAAAAGTCATCCAAGCCAGTTCAGTGCCAGTATTGGCCATAACATGATACTCTGCTTCAGTACTTGAGCGGGAGATCGTATGTTGTTTCTTTGCATACCAAGAGATGATTTTGCAGCCAAGATAAGTGCAATATCCGGTGGTGGATCGTCTGGTGTTAGGACAACCTGCAATCTGCATCTGAAAAAGCTTACATATCAAGTGTAGAATGTGAAGTGAAATTTATCCATAACTGAATAATTCATTTGACATATCGAAGAATTCATCGAATCAGTTTTAAGCTTGAATCAGTTTTAAGCTTGATGCACGGACACTGACACTGGGACACGGACACGACACGACACGAATACGGCGACACGGGTTTTCAAAATTTACAGGATACGACACGGCACGACTGGGACACGCATGTATATTTTAATATTTTTTGTAAATATTACTTCAATTTCAAAATGAATTGTCACTAAAATCATTATAGTATTATTGATACCAAAACCAATACATATTACTTCAATTACCATAAAGTTTAACAAACGCATACAAATTTTATTTTAGTCAAAAACTTTTTAAATTGTATTATTACCCCCAAAAACATATCATTTCCTTGTCGGACACGTCTCTCGAAAGTGTCCGACATGGGTGTCCGAATTAATTTTTATTTTTAAATTTAGGACACATCACGTGGCATGTCCGATAAATGTCCGAGAGGTGTCCGTGTTTTAGAAGTGTTTGACACTGCACCAAGTGATTTTCAAGAGTGTCTGTGCATCATAGGTTTTAAGTGAGCTGCTCTGGGAAGATGCATGAACTGTGATATATAATTGACACTAAATGAGAGATCTGGACGAGTAAAGGTGAGGTACTGAAAAGACCTGCCAATTCCTCGAATGTAACTTTGATCTTCCAAGGGAGTTTCGTTGTGAAAGATGGTTGTTTTTTGTTTCTAGAGGTGTACTCATGGGCTTACGGTCAACCATCTGCGTCTTCTCAAGAATGGTGTAAGCATAGTGTGTTTGTGAAAGATGAATGCCATCAGGTGTATGGGAAATTCAATGCCAAGGAAGTGGTGAATGGGCCCCAAAATCTTTCTTTGCAAATTCGCTACTGAGAATGTGAATGAAGCTATTAACAAGTTCTTGAGTAGATCATGTAAGCAATATATCATCAACATATAGAAGTGGGATTAGTTAGCCATGTTCAGAATGCAAAATAAATAAGGATGGATCAGCTAAGCTACAAAAGAACCCATATTTTAAAAGAAATGCATTGAAACGATCAAACCAAGCACGAGGAGCCTGTATTAGTCCATATAGAGCTCTTTGAAGTTTGCAGTCATGGGTCGGGTGTTGAGAATCATTCACTCCTGGGGGTTGCTCCATGTATATGTCTTCAGAGATAAGACCATGAAAAAAGGCATTCTTGACATCGAGCTGACGAATTGGCTATTGTTGTAAAAGTGCTACACTGATGACCATACATATGGTTCCTGGTTTGATAACTGGAGAAAAAGTTTCAATGTATGAATAACATCAATTTGATGAAATCATTTTGCAACTAAACGAGCTTTAAGACGATCTAGTGAGCCGTCAGCTTTGATTTTTGATTTATACACTCATTTGGACCCAATAACATGCATAGTAGGAGTGCGAGGAACAAGTGTCCAAGTATGATTTTGATGCAAGGCTGCAAGTTCTTCATTCATAGCAGTTTTCCAACCAGGGTGAGCTAGAGCAGATCGCACATTGCAAGGTTCACGTGGAATATTAGCAGTGATTATGGTTAAGACATACTTTGTATTTGGTTTAACCACACCATAGGATGAGTTGTCTTACGTCTACCTAAGAAGAAATAGACAAGGAGTCAGTGTTTGTAGACAATGGAGGAGATGAATGCAGAGAAGGAGAGGGAATGAGAGCAGAATGTAGAGGACCCTTGGTAGGCATATCAGGAGCTCAGTTGGAAGCTGGGAAGTGAAATCAATGGGTTGTGAATCCTCAATGGTGAAGGACCAATTTGAGGTGATGAAACAATCGATGGCAATGGACTTAGGCAAGGTGGTGTAATTGGAAATGATGAAGTGAAGTTAGAAGAACTAGGAATGGTGGAAGATGATAGACAAGAGTCAAAATGCTAACAGCATGTGACATTGGAGGAGAGGTTGTGGGTTTGCGGTTGGCCTTAAATGGTAAAACAAGTTCATCAAAGACCACGTCGAGAAATGTAAAATGTCTTGCTTTCAGGACTAAAACATTTAGAACCAAACACACAAAGTGATGAATAATACATGGAACCGTTTTTGGATCAAATTTATGTCATCACGTGTCCATGTGTAAGGAAAACATTTAGAACCAAACACACGAACTGATGAATAAGCTCGATAAGTACCATGCACTGTAAAGTACGGGGTTTCAAAATTAGTTGCAGATGAAGGCCGACGATTAATAAGATATATAGCCGTAGTAAAAGCCACTACCCATAGGAACAAAGGTGCACCACAGTGAAAAACATAGTCATGCCTAATTCACGTCTAATTCTATGACGTATTTCAACCATACCTGTCTGTGTAGGAGTGTGTGGGCAAGAAACCTGATGAATAACACAATTAAAGATTAAATGTGATGACAATTTTGTGTTTAGGAACTCACTGACACCATCTGAATGAATATTTTTTTATTGAATTGCCAATCCACATAGTTTTCAAAGGTCAAGTTGTTGGAACCGAAGAGAGGGGTGAATGAGGTTCCCTGGCTACTTTAGCATTTTAAAATGAATTTGCAAATAGTCGAGTTTCCGATGCGGAAGACTTGATGTCAATCGACAAATAAACAATATGAAGAAATAAATAAATGCGTAAAGTAAATAAGGCGATAAAACGACACAAATATTTGTTATAGAAGTTCGGCGATGAATCGCCTACGTCTCCTCTTCCTGGCTAGAAAACGTCCAACCGAGGTTCCACTAGAACAACTTTGATCTTGGCCTTAAGGGCTCCAAGTTAGCCATTGCACACTCTTCCCAAGTAAAACACTCTTCACGAGTCTTCTTGGCCTTAAGGGCTCCAAGGATAGCCACAACCTTGCACCAACTTCACTTGTTGATGTCTTATACAATTTCCAACTTGCGTCGGTGTTGGAGGACCTTACAATAAAACAAATAACACATTCACGGTGTACCAACATGAAGAATCAAAAGATCTCTCACAAGAAATAAATTACAAACTCCAATACAACATAAATGTATGAAGTTTGCAATGCTAGAATGATTTTGATTGAGCAAAGCTTTCTTGTAGTGTACCCTCTTGTTTCTTGTCTCAAAAATGCTCCAAAACATCCATATTTATAGTGTAGAAGGCCCCAAGGCTCCTACTAGCCGTCGCACCAATAGTCGAAATCTTGCACAGATCGCCTCAGGCGAAGTGTTGATCGCCTCAGGCGATCGTCACCCAAAAATAATGTCGTAGCCTTAAATGATCATAAACTTTCATCGCCTCAAACAAAGTTTCCATCACCTCAAACGAACCATGCATCGCCTCAGGCGATCTAGCCATCGCATATTTTGATTTCCTTCAAACAACCCACATTTCAACCATCTAAACTGTACACTAAGTAGACACATTAGTATAACAAACACAAGTTTTGTTGATCATCAAAACTCATAAATAATTTGGAGATAAATTAAGCATTAAACTCAACAATGCGTTTAAGGCTCAACAATCTCCCCCTTTTTGATGATCACAAACTTGATAAACTTGTAGATGAAATATGAGTAAACAAGACTCCCCCTTAACAAATGCATAGCACATACAAGTTTTACCAAGTAAAGCATAATACAAAAAAAAAAAACTCTCCCCCTCAAACCATGCATGTATTAAGCTTCAAGTTTATCACAAAATTCTCTCTCTTTTTGTGATAATAAAAAAGCACAATGTTCAAATAAATATAGCACAATTATATGTTGACACATAGCTATATTTTAACAATCACATGTTCATCATCAAGCATGTAATAGCCATAACAAGCATAAGATTAAATTATTGAAAGGAAGACAAACATGCGTTTAAGGCAATTAACAACAATGAATTCTAAATGTGCAAAGTGTGCATATGTTCTACTAAGAGTTCATGCACGCATGCCCAATAAACATTAAATTGCACAATGCATCATTATAAACAATTGATAAGTTAATGATAATAAAATCATTGAGGCCATAAAGTTATATGAAATTCTTATCCATTTTTCTATGATCCAAGACTGTGCATCTAAACAATTATAGCATGTTTAATCACATTTAATTGCACATTTCATATTCAAAGTGAATTCATGGTACATCAAGATATTTACCATAATGAGATAAGCATAAATCATGCATTAAAACAATTTAAATATTCATATGCTAAGGGGAAATGCATTTTACTATCAATGAATATTGAGCTTCGTTATTTATTGGTCACAATTAGTTTGTGCCAATGAAATTTTGAAATTGCTCTTTTAAATGCACAAGAGAAATATAATTAGCTCCCCCTAAATATGACATCATAGTAATGTACTTAAAAATTTAATTTCCCAAAGATCACCTTCAAAGTAATTGAATTTCACCACATAATTATAATATACAATTCAAGAGACATTAACCAAGTAAAAGAGCTAATTATGCTATTATGATGCTCAAAATAAATTTACCTTTAGATGATACGAATGAGTTCATATCATCGGTCCTTTACCTCGCGCTTCCTCTATCGAGGTGCATAAAATGATTTCCTCCCTTGAGGTGCTAGTGCCTTCATCCTCCATCTCTTTGTTGTTCCTACAAAACAAGTTTGTGATTGGAGGTTCTTTGGTACCCATTTTATTTTTGGGTCCTAGCGGGTTAGCTTTCATCGATGCCTTTGGAATCCATTTCCATCTCTTGTTTGGTTGGTATTGATTTTTAATAAATCTACATTTGTTTCTTACATAACCAACATTACAACAATAAGTGCAAGTAGGGGAATTATGCTTAGCTTTAGCCAACAAGTTTGAAAAAGTTTTAGATTTGCTTGAAAAGCCTAGTCCGGCTTTATCGACGCTATATCGTTGCAAGCCAAGCAATTCTTCCAATTTTAAACTACTTTCACTAAAACTTGCAAAAAGAATTCTTCAAAGAGCTTAATTCATTTTTCAATTAATTATTTCTTCATCTCTCTTGGCTAACTCAAGTTTGAGCAATTTCTTACTCATCTTGGTTTTGCCAAGAACATCAATAAGTTCATTATATGTTTCCAATAACTCATCAAAAGAAGGTCTTCATCGTCGCTTTCCTCTTCTTTGTCATTTGCATCATCTTTGGCCATGAGACAAATGTTTGTTGCTCATTCTTCACCGGAGTCACTATCACTCCATGTGGCCATTAGAGCTTTCTTCTTCCCTTTATCCTCATTCTTCTTCATAGGACATTCATTAGCATAATGACCTTTATATTGACAATTATAACATGTTACCTCTTGTTTGGAATCATGTTTGGTGGCACCGGAGGTCTTTGGCTTGTTGTATTTGTTGTAGAATTTCTTGAACTTTCTTGTGAACAAGATCATCTCTTCACCATCTTCATCATCGGATTGTTCTTTCCCTTCCGACCAAGGCTATCCCCTTTCTTATGGATTTATCTTCCTCCTTTAATCCCTTCCGGGTTGACACTTCAAGCTCATGAGTCACTAAGGTTCCATGGAGTTCATCAAGATCATATGACGCACTATCTCCTTTGTTGGATAAAATGATAGCCGTCCTCTTGGCATCCCATTCTTTTGGTAAAGCTCTAAGGGCTCTTCTCCATATTTGCTTTGGAGGATACTTTTCTCCAAGTTGGGCAAGCTCATTGATGATTTGAGTGAGCCTTCTAAACATTGAGTCAACATTTTCTCCGGACACCATCTCAAATGTTTCGTATTTGAGTTGTAGAAGACTATCTTTGTTTCCTTTACTTGTTCTCTCATGACAAATTTGAAGTCTGTCCCAAATCTCCTTGGCGGTTGAGCACATCGAAATCCGGTTGTACTCCTTCATATCTAAAGCACAATGCAAAATATTAATAATTTTAGCATTTTGAGAAATTAAAATCATATCCGCCATTGTAAAATCGTCCATTTCTTTGGGAACATTCATTCCCTCAACTTCCTTTAAAGGAATATGTGGACCTTTTACAATTATCTTCCATAGGTCATAATCTACGGATTGAATATATAGAGAAATTCTATTTTTCCAATATTCGTAGTTGTCTCCCGTGAAGAGCGGATGACGATTGATCGATTGACCTTGAGCAAACTCATTTGCTAGATTAGCCAAAACAAAAAAGTCAAATGGCTCTGATACCACTTGTTGGAACCGAAGAGGGGGGGTGAATGAGGTTCCTTGGTTACTATAGCGTTTTAAAATGAATTTGCAAATAGTTGAGTTTGCGCTGCTTGATGTCAATCGACAAATAAACAATATGAAGAAATAAATAAATGTGTAAAGTAAATAAAGCGATAAAATGACACAAATATTTGTTATAGAAGTTCGGCGATGAATCGCCTACGTTTCCTCTTCCCGGCTAGAAAACGTCCAACCGAGGTTTCACTAGAACAACTTTGATCTTGGCCTTAAGGGCTCCAAGTTAGCCACAACACACTCTTCCCGAGTAACACACTCTTCACGAGTCTTCTTGGCCTTAAGGGCTCTAAGGATAGCCACACACAAACTCTTCCCGAGTTCCCCACACTCTTCACGAGTCTTCTTGGCCTTAAGGGCTCCAAGGATAGCCACAACCTTGCACCAACTTCACTTGTTGATGTCTTATAAAAATTTTCCAACTTGCGTCCGTGTTGGAGGACCTTACAATAAAACAAATAACACCTTCACGGTGTACCAGGACGAAGAATCAAAAGACCTCTCACAAGAAATAATTACAAACTCCAATACAACACAAATGTATGAAGTTTGCAATGCTAGAATGATTTTGATTGAGCAAAGCTTTGTTGTAGTGTACCCTCTTGTTTCTTGTCTCCAAAATGCTCCAAAACATCCATATTTATAGTGTAGAAGGCCCACATGGCTCCTACTAGCCGTTGCTACACTTAAGGCTTGAATCACTCCAAGATCGCTTCGGACATCGCCTCGGGCGATAGCCATCGCCACGTACCAACGGTCGAAATCTTGCACAGATCACCTCAGACGATCGTCACCCAAAAATAATGCCGTAGCCTTAAATGATCATAAACTTTCATCGCCTCAAACGAAGTCTTCATCGCCTCAAACGAACCATGCATCGCCTCAGGCGATCTAGCCATCGCCTCAGGCGATCTCTCCATGCGTACGGTCGTTGCTTCAGTCGATGTGCAGGGTGATGTCTCCCTTGGCTGCCATCGCCTGCGGCGATGATCACCATTGCCTGGGGCGATCCGCCCAGTCCTTGCATATTTTGATTTCCTTCAAACAACCCACTTTTCAACCATCTAAACATGTATACTAAGTAGACACATTAGTATAACAAACACAAGTTTTGTTGATCATCAAAACTCATAAACAAATTGGAGATAAATTAAGCATTAAACTCAACAATGCGTTTAAGGCTCAACACAAGTATGCATCAACAAAATCACATTTATGGTGTAAGGGAATAAGCGATGTATATCTAGAAAAATCATCTACGAAGCATGCATAGTATCAAAATTTGCCAATAGATAAAACATGATATGGACCACACAAATCACAAAAACAGAACCTTTATTGTCAGAACAAGAAAACGCTAACCTACTAAGCTTCCATAATTGACAACTATCACAAACGTGCTTTAATTTATTGAGTCCTAATACAGTACTTAAACCCTTATTTTGTAATAACTGTAAAGTCGAAGACCATGGGGTGTCCTAAACGCTGATGCCAAAGTACCGCAGAGCCTGATTTGAAACGATGAGAAAAAATGTAATTCTGGGGGATCTGAAATAACATAAAGATCACCCTTGCGTCTTGGTAGAGCTTATTTTGTACGCCCAAATTAACCCAACTCAATCATCAAGATTGATAACAATAATATAATAGTGTGAATATGAATCGATCCCACGAGAATGTGTGATTTTTGTGTTAATTAAATCAAAATCAAAACAATAAAGTAAAAATGGGGTTGTGAGTGAATTACACTAATTAAATTAAAACTAAAGATTAAACTAATGAAAGCGATTCTTGGTATCGGTCAACTCTACCTCGGATATTTTCATTAAATTCATCGATTCACAAAAGACTCAATTTTATTTGAATATTCATCAATTAGAAATCTTATTCCACCCTCACCTTATTTATAGTCAATTCGTCCAAGTGTTCTAATTTAGCTTTCATCAATCAATCAATCTCTATATGCATATTCAAGATTAAAATCATGACACCGTTCAAAACTAGTGAGTGATGAATCTAAACAACATAAACACAAGTGGTTTATATAAATTTAGTCAATGGGTTTCTCTAAGAACTTAATAAATTCACAAGCGCAAAATTATCAGTCTTAGTTGCTTCTTCAATTAGATTATTCAAACAATTTCTTATTGGATATCTAATTAGCAATAGATTACATGCAAATTATTAGGTTGTCAATCCAATAAACGAACACAAATCATATCAATAAAATCATAAAAAAACAATGATATTCAATAAAATCGATAAACAAAAGTGTATGAATCTCCCCAAGATAAATAAATCCAAGGTTTTGTATTCCTCAACCAAGAATTAAAACTAGCTAAACATAATTAATAAGAAAAATGATAAATAAAAGAAAGGAAAATAAAACTAATCCAATCTCCGCTCGTCGAGGTCGTCAATCCCGCATTCGCTTCGATCTTCGTAGCATTCTTCAACAAAATTGAGAGCAAAATTGTAAAACTATCCTAAACTACTCTACCCTAACTATTTAGATGCTTTAAGGTCTGATATTTCGAGTTTATAATGTTGGGGAAGCTTGGATGATAGGTTAGAGCCCATGTGGGAAGGAAAGAAATATCCAAACTTTCCAAAACTCTGCTGGCGTAGCTACGCCTCAAATTGGCGTATTCACGCCGACGACATGTTAAATTTCTGCCTTCCCGCGTATTTGACATATTTACGCCTTGGATCAGGCATAGCTACACCTAATTTAATTCTTCATATTTTGCACTTGCCGTAGCATTGGCGTATTTACGCCTCAGAATGACGTAATTACTCCTGTCTTCCATTTTCTGGCGAGTTTTGTATTTTGACCATAACTTTCTCATACAAACTCCAAATTCAATGAATCAGCTGTCCACGTAAAAATAATAGAGAGTTCTACAACTTCTGAAAACATTTCCAAAATATGGCTCGAACATAAAAAAAAATCGAGGAGAAAGCAGCGACATGTGTCTTGGATTTCGATTTTTCCTCTTTCTTCAACTTTCTTCCTTCTTCCATCATTTTAGCTCGATTTCTTCACATTTCCTACATAATACCAAATGTATGATTAGGAGCCATAAACATCAAGTTAACAATTAAATCTTTCCCAATCATTGACAGTTAAACGCATAAAATGTGTCTATTTCTAGACACATCACGTCTCCCTGAATCACTGTTTGTCCCGTTTCTCGTTCCTTAACACAAAAACCAACATTATAAATTCACAATTCAAGGAAAATTGATCAATTAGTTTGCTAATAGATAATAAATTCCTTTTTAAATTCGGAACAAGGGGGCATTTTCAAGAGGAAGGGCAGTGGCTTTGTGTATGATACACGAGTCACCAATACCATGAATTGGGATTGAAGATCCTTTGCCAATAAGCAAAAAATATTTGCAAAAATTGGTTAACATACCTGCATTACTTGTCATATGATTGGAAGCACCAGTATCTGCAATGGTGAGGTCCAAGGTAAGAGCATGATATCCACGTGTTGAGTGGGCTTCTTTGGTACCCACAAGCAAATCTTTGTATATGACCCATTGTGCCACAATACTTGCACAGTTCATCACGATACATTTCCCTTTGAGCAGGTGTTATGCGTCGTTCACCAGCTGGTGGAGGACGACGTTGGCTTCCCGATGAGTCATTGTTGTTGTGGGCTTGGAATCAACGTCCAGTGAATGTGAGTTGAGAAGGAAGACCTCAAAATCTTGTGGAATGTTGTTGATGGGTGTTGGGATATGCTCTAAGACAACTCATTAGATGATTGATTTTGGCATACAATGTAATATGATTTTATTAATGGCAATTCATTATTATATATTATTCCAGTATTTGTGTAATATGAATAAATATATATTAATGTCCTTATAATAAAATTGTAATATTCTTAAAGATTGTCCATGGTCAAGTATTATCATGAATTGGGATAATGATAATGCATTGAGACTAGTATGTTAGTTGCCATTGAAGTTGGAAAGTACTTTTCTAGGAAGACTCTTTGCAAATCAGTCCACGTAGTGACGGATCCGGAGGGTAGGTAGAATAACCAATCTTTAGCAGCACCCTTTAGAGAATGGAAAGGCTCGCAGTTTAATTTGCTCCCCGGTTACGCTAGTTGGCTTCATAGTAGTGCATACTACGTGGAATTCCATCAAATGCTTGTGCAGGTTCTCACCTGCAAGACCATGAAAAGATGGCAATAAATGAATCAATCCAGATTTAAGTTCAAAGTTTATGTTATTTGCAAGTGCATGGAAAGTGATGCAGAGAGTTGTTGATCCAAGTTAGGATTCACCAACTATCTCAAGCTTTAATTCGCAACTGTTGTGTTCCTCTCTTCTTCTTCTTCCTCAAGTATCATTACTCATCTTCTTCTCCGATGTAGTGTCCTCTCGATTTCAGGATCGTAATAAACATTATTTTCGTGATCAGACTATTCACATGTACTCATTAACAAACCCAAGTAGGAAAAAAAATTAAAAAAAATAAAATAAAGTTAACACAAAAGTAAACGTTATATCTTTGTGTTAACTAGTGTAAACTAGAATAAAAATGGGTTTTTGAAATAAATTAAATTACTACTATGATGCAAAATTAAACTAATATGCAAAATTAACTAGATGAATTACTTTATGAGAAAAGAACGATTCTCAGTTTTCGGTTGACTTTACAATTGATGTTTACTATCTCGATCATCGATCTTCACATACGATTCAATTTTCATATGAATATTCATCGTTGAACGTTTAATCCAATAATCAAAGTCATATCCCACCTTAAGTTTAGTTAAGTAGCCCAAGCGTTTTTAACCCTTATCAAACAATCAATCAAAATACAAGCGATTAAGATTTAAATCGATGATAGTATATGAACTAGTGAGATCGATGAATCTAAACAACATAATCCAAGCGTCTATGTTTAATCTAGTCAATTGTTTTTTCGTAAGAATTTAACAAACTCACAAGCGGAAATTTATTAATCTTACTTGCTTCGTAAATTAGAAGGATCAAACGATTCCGTATTTGATATGTAATTTAGTGTTAAATATATGAACAATAGCTAGGTGATCAATTTAACAATCAAACATAACAATCATGGCAATAAAATCAGAAAAACAATTGATACTCAATGAAAATCAACAATCAAAACTTATTCAATGTATCGTCTTCCTCAATCGAGAATCACAAAGATGTTTAGCTACTCATAACTAAATTAAAAACAATCAAAACTAATCTAGTAAGCATTAAACTAATAGTAAAAGAAAGAATTACTAAAGAGAAGCACGATCCCGGAGCGTCGCTTCCGTCTTCGTTCTTCATTCTTCAAGCCGTTCTTCAAGAGTTTGAGAGAAAATCTATTCTAAAAATCTAAATATGGTTCAAAGTCTCTAAAATAATGAAAGATGGTTTGATTTAAGGTCCCCAATTTGAGTTATGGTAGGAGGATATGCTAGGATATGGTAAAATCTTTCCAAGATGGTAAAAAGACCATATTTCCTTTTTCTCGGACTCTCTGGCGATCGATTACTATAAAGTAGCGATCGATCACTAGCTTTATTTCTTTCCGGTAGATTCTTTTGGTGATCGATCGCCCCTTTTGTACCGATCGATCGCTTGGCTCCAGTAGACTTTGGCGATCGATCGCTCATTTGTACCGATCGATCGCTGACCCGCATATTTTGTTGCTCAATTTTCTGTTCATAGGCGATCGATCTCTTCTCCAAAATTACATTTTAAGCCCTTTCTTGATCTACCTTGAGTCCGTATCATCTCCAAAGCTTTTCTTGATCTTTATTCGCCCTTGTTAGCTCGATTTCAGCTTTTCTTGATCTTTATTCGCCCTTGTTAGCTCGATTCTTTGATTTCACCAACATTTACACAAATATACGATTAGGTAGCATATGTATCAAATTATCCATCAAAACATACCAAATCTAGACAACTAAGCGCAATAGATGTGTCTATTTCTAGTCACATCAAAGTCCCCCATACTTATTATTTACTCGACCTCGAGTAAATAAGACAAAACTAAAATCTTTTTGCTTGGCTCATAGCATCATAAAAAATTAACTTGTCATCTCTTTTATGCCTCGACAATTTTAAACATGCATAGTAATGAAAGACGGTGAAAGGTTAACAGTGGAAAAAGTTCAATCCCTAAATATTTCATACCCAACAAAGCAGTGAACGTGCGTATGTGGTCATAAACAAGTGTCATGTACAAATTATAAACCCAATAAATGTAAACTCACGATAGTTCAAGTTATACACTAACACAATTATAACCTCACTTGCACACTCTTCTCCACTATCTTAGCCACTTGCAAACACAAATCAAGTAGTTTTTATTAGCTTGTAGCTTAGCCTAGGTATTGGCTTATGAAAGAATTGTAAAGATGCATCAAACAAGAGAATATGGTGATATGCACAATTTAAACTTATCTTCTTGCATGATTTTCCAAACCTTGTTCATTTTTGCAAGGTTCATAATTTTTTTCTCTTTTGTGCCTTGACTCCCATTGGAGTTATATTTTTATCTATTTTCTCAAGGCATTTTCCTTTTCTTTCATGCATTTCATTCTATTGATAAGAAGCTCACAAACATTTGATTCAAGATAACACAAGTGCATGTGAACGAAACACATCATACTCCCATCAAAGGTATGTATAAAATTAATATTTGGGCTTATTAGGGAAGGATGATAAGCTAGTCAAGGAATGTTGAATGTGGGTCTTTAGTATGCTTAGCACACAACCATTATTTTACATTAAAGCTAAAAAAGGGTACTAGTGCTTTATTTCTTTACATGGTAGGCTTGAAAGGCTCCAACACATCAAATATTGCCTATATCACTTTCATGTTCGCAAGTAGTCTAGACATACTCCTCAAAGAGCATGTAGTTAAGTTGTGTTGAGCCTTAAACGCATGGTTGCGTTTAATGCATTAAATTATCCCCGGTCAATCTTTGAGTTTTGATGATCAACAAAACTTGTGTTTGTTATACTAATGCATCTACTTAGTGTGCAGATTAAGCGATGAAAAGTGGATTGGAATGATGATTTTCAAGTGTGTGCAATCTGGTCTGGATCGCCCCAGGCGATGGTGATCATCGCCCCAGGCGATGGGTGTCAGGCCAGGCATCGTCACGCACATCGACAGAAGTGATGGCTAGGCGAGCATGCGGGGAAGATCGCCCCAGGCGATGGTGACCAACGCCTGAGGCGATGGCAGCCACAAGGACTTCGCCCCAGCACATCGACTGAAGCGACGCCGAGGCTTGGCGCGGGCATGCGCGCAGGGAGATCGCCCGAGGCGATGACACGAACGCCTGAGGCGATGGGCTGGAACGCCTGAGGCGATGTGGAGATCGTTTGAGGCGATGCATGATTTCAGGCTGCTGAAGCTACGGCATTGGGATTTGACTTGGATCGCCTGAGGCGATCCAGCGATCGCCTGAGGCGATCCGTGATTTTTGCTGACCGTTGGGGCGCGGCAATGGTGATCGCCCGAGGCGATGTCCGAGGTGATCTTGGAGTGATTTCAGCCTTTTGTGGTTCAACGGCTAGTAGGAGCCTTGGAGGCCTTCTACACTATAAATATGGATGCTTTGGAGCATTTTGAAGCGAAGAAACAAGTCTACAAACTATACCAAAGCTTTGATTACTAAATTCTTGAATAGCATTACAAACTCCATACATTGTTGTTGTATTGGAGCTAGTAATTGTTTCCATTTGTTAAGTCTTGTTGTCTTCGTGTGAGTACACCGTGAAGGTGCTTTTGGTTTGATTTCTTGTAAAGGTCCTCCAACACCAAAGCAAGTTGGAAAATTGTAAAGTCATCAACAAGTCTAGTTGGTGCAAGTGTGTGGCTATCCTTGGAGCCCTTAAGGCCAAGAAGATTCGTGAAGAGTGTTGGTAGCTCGGGAAGAGCTTTGTATACTCGGGAAGAGTATTGTGCTCGGGAAGAGCTTGTGTACTCGGAAGAGTAGTGTGCTCGGGAAGAGCGTTCTAACTCGGGAAGAGTTGTTGTGTGGCTAACTTGGAGCCTTCAAGGCCAAGATCTTTTATTCTAGTGGAACCTCGGTTGGAGGTTATCTAACCGGGAAGAGGAGACGTAGGCGATTCATCGCCGAACTTCTATAACAAATCCTTTTGTTATTTACCGCATTATTTCCTTTACGCATTTATTTATTTCGTTCTTTTATTTATCGATTGACTCAAGGCTTCCGCAAAGCGCAAAATATTTTTATTTTACAAACTCATTTTAAAAAGCTAAAGTAGCCAATGAATCTCATTCACCCCCCCTCTTCGATTCCAACAAGTGGTATCAGAGCCATTTGATTTTTGTTTTAAATCAAAATTTTAATATGGCTAATCTATCAAATGAGTTTGCTCAAGGTCAATCGACGAATCGCCCTCCGTTTTTCACGGGTGATAACTACGGGTATTGGAAAAATAGAATTTCTCTATATATCCAATCCGTAGATTATGATCTATGGAAAATCATTGTGAAAGGTCCACATACTCCTTTAAAGGATGTTGGGGGAATTAGTGTTCCCAAAGAAATGGACGACTTCACAAAAGCGGATATGATGTTAATATCTCAAAATGCTAAAGCGATTAATATTTTGCATTGTGCTTTAGATATGAAGGAATACAACCGGATTTCAATGTGCTCAACCGCTAAGGAGATATGGGACAAATTGAAAATTTGTCATGAAGGAACCAACCAAGTGAAGGATACAAAGATAGACCTCCTTCAACTCAAATATGAGACATTTGAGATGGATTCCGGAGAAGATGTGGATTCCATGTTTAGGAGGCTCACCCTTATCATAAATGAGCTTGCCCAACTTGGAGAGAAGTACCCTCCAAAGCAAATATGGAGGAGAGCCCTTAGAGCCTTGCCTAAGGAATGGGATGCAAAAAGGACGGCCATCATCGAGTCCAACAAAGGGGAGAACGCATCTTATGACCTTGATGAGCTCCATGGCACCTTGGTGACCCATGAGCTTGAAGTTGCCACAAGGAGAGAAGTAAAGGAGGAGGATAGATCCAAAAGAAATGGGATCGCTTTGGTTGGAAGGAAAGACCACTCCGATGATGATGAAGATGATGATGATGAAGAGATGAGGTTGTTCACAAAGAAGTTCAAAAAGCTCTTCACCAAGCATAGCAAGTCAAAGACCTCCAATGCTACCAAACAAGAATCCAAAAATGAGGTAACTTGTTATAATTGTCAAGAAATAGGCCATTATGCTAACAAATGTCCTAGGAAGAAGAATGAGGACAAAGGGAAGAAGAAGGCGTTCATAGCTACATGGAGTGATAGCGACTCCGAAGAAGAAGAAGCCAAAAATCTTTGTCTAATGGCTCTTGGAAATGAAGATGAAGAGGATGATGATGAGGTACCTTCTTATGATGAATTATTAGATGCTTATAATGAACTCATTGATTGTCTTGGAAAAACCAAGAAGAGCAACAAAGTACTTAAGCTAGACTTGGCTAAGAAGGAAGAAGAAAATACTATTTTGAAAAACCAAGTGCTTAATTTAAAGACATCTTTTGCCAAGTTTAGTGAAAGTAGTATAAAGATGAATGAATTGCTTGGCTTGCAACGTTGTAGCTTTGATAAAGCCGGGTTAGGTTTTTCAAGCAAATCAAAATCTTTTTCAAGCTTGTTGGCCAAAGCTAAACATGATTCTACTACCTGTAACTATTGTTGCAAAAATGGTCATACCAAGAACAAGTGTAGGTTTGCTAGGATCCAATACCAACTTAATAAGAGGTGGAAATGGATTCCAAAAGTGCCTAAGGAAGCTAACCATCAAGGACCCAAAAATCAAATGGGTACCAAAGATCCTCCTATTATTAATTTGTCTTGTAGGGACAACAATGGAATGAAGGATGAAGGGCCAAGCAACTCAAAGGAGGAGTTTGTCTTGTTCACCACCATAGAAGAAGCAAGAGGCATTGGACCAATGACAAGAACTAACTCTTGTCATAAAGGGTAAAATTTACTTTTTACATGTTAAAAGAGCAATTCAAAATTTAATTGGCACAAATCAATTGTGATCAATAAATATTGAAGCTCAATATTCATTGGAGTAAAATGCATAACCCCTTAGCAAAAATTGTCAAGTGCATGATGTATGCTTATCTTTTTATAGTAAGTAGCTAGATATGCTTTGCATTCAAATTTGAATATGCTATGTGAAAATGTGCAATTATGTGATTTGTTATAATGTTTTGATTATTTTATTGTTTTTGGCATGAATGCATGAACATATGCACACATTGCAACTTTTAGATTTAATTGTTGAGTGCCTTAAACACATGGTTGTGATTCACCTTTATATGATTCAATCTTGTTTGATGAGGAACATGTGAAATTTGAATCTATATGTCAACTTAAATTATGCCATGTTTATTTGAATTTTATGCTTTTTGATTATCACAAAAAGGGGGAGAATTTTGTGATAAACTTGAACCTTAATACATGCATAGTTTAAGGGGGAGAGCTTATGCATGCATGGTTTGAGGGGGAGAGTTATTTACTTGATAACTTGTATGTGTTATGCAATTGTTAAGGGGGAGTTATTTTTACTCACATTTCATGCATATTACTTATTCAAGTTTATCAAGTTTTGTGATCATCAAAAAGGGGGAGATTGTTGAGCCTTAAACGCATGGTTGCGTTTAATGCGTTAAATTATCCCCGGTCAATCTTTGAGTTTTGATGATCAACAAAACTTGTGTTTGTTATACTAATGCATCTACTTAGTGTGCAGATTAAGCGATGAAAAGTGGATTGGAATGATGATTTTCAAGTGTGTTCAATCTGGTCTGGATCGCCCCAGGCGATGGTGATCATCGCCCCAGGCGATGGGTGTCAGGCCAGGCATCTCCACGCACATCGACAGAAGCGATGGCTAGGCGAGCATGCGGGGAAGATCGCCCCAGGCGATGGTGACCAACGCCTGAGGCGATGGCAGCCACAAGGACTTCGCCCCAGCACATCGACTGAAGCGACGCCGAGGCTTGGCGCGGGCATGCGCGCAGGGAGATCGCCCGAGGCGATGACACGAACGCCTGAGGCGATGGGCTGGAACGCCTGAGGCGATGTGGAGATCGTTTGAGGTGATGCATGATTTCAGGCTGCTGAAGCTACGGCATTGGGATTTGACTTGGATCGCCTGAGGCGATCCAGCGATCGCCTGAGGCGATCCGTGATTTTTGCTGACCGTTGGGGCGCGGCGATGGTGATCGCCCGAGGCGATGTCCGAGGCGATCTTGGAGTGATTTCAGCCTTTTGTGGTGCAACGGATAGTAGGAGCCTTGGAGGCCTTCTACACTATAAATATGGATGCTTTGGAGCATTTTGAAGCTAAGAAACAAGTCTACAAACTATACCAAAGTTTTGATTATTAAATTCTTGAATAGCATTACAAACTCCATACATTGTTGTTGTATTGGAGCTAGTAATTGTTTCCATTTGTTAAGTCTTGTTGTCTTCGTGTGAGTACACCGTGAAGGTGCTTTTGGTTTGATTTCTTGTAAAGGTCCTCCAACACCAAAGCAAGTTGGAAAATTGTAAAGTCATCAACAAGTCTAGTTGGTGCAATTGTGTGGCTATCCTTGGAGCCCTTAAGGCCAAGAAGACTCGTGAAGAGTGTTGGTAGCTCGGGAAGAGCTTTGTATACTCGGGAAGAGTATTGTGCTCGGGAAGAGCTTGTGTACTCGGGAAGAGTAGTGTGCTCGGGAAGAGCGTTGTAACTCGGGAAGAGTTGTTGTGTGGCTAACTTGGAGCCCTCAAGGCCAAGATCTTTTATTCTAGTGGAACCTCGGTTGGAGGTTATCTAACAGGGGAAGAGGAGACGTAGGAGATTCATCGCCGAACTTCTATAACAAATCCTTTTGTTATTTACCGCATTATTTCCTTTACGCATTTATTTATTTCGTTCTTTTATTTATCGATTGACTCAAGGCTTCCGCAAAGCGCAAAATATTTTTATTTTACAAACTCATTTTAAAAAGCTAAAGTAGCCAAGGAATCTCATTCACCCCCCCTCTTCGATTCCAACAAGTTGTAGTATGTATTAGAGACTTTTTAAGACTATCACAAAGTTCACACAATCTTCAATAAGCTATGCACACTTCACAAGTCATGACAATATTGTGCTCAAAATATTCAACTACTTAGTCGAAGCACAATTTGCATTAGAGTTCAAAGTGTTCCAAGGTTATCAATTTACCTATGTTCAAAAGCATGCATGTCATCAATTAGGTTTCATCATGGCTAATGATTCTAAGCATACATTTATTACTAACTATGAGCTCAAAATTTTCAAATTTTGCGATTTGTTTGTATTTTTTTAATAGGAAAGCAATAACACACCACTAATCCCTCCCCCATACTTAAATCTTACATTGTCCCCAATGTAAGGCAAAATATAAGAAAAGAGAAAAGTCTAACTAATAAAGCAATAAAAAAAACAAAAAAGAAAGGGAAACTAACTCCCCTTGGGTTGCCTCCCAAGCAGCGCCTCTGTTTAACGTCGGTGGCGCGACGCCAGTCCTTGATCAAGGTGGGTTATGCAGTGTCGCTCGATCTTGCTTCTTCCACCTCAATATCTTCTTTATTCCTTTAAACTTTGATTTGTTTGCCTTGCTCTTCTTGGAGAGGTCATCATCAGTCTTCGTTCCTCCTCCATCATTTGTTGATTGATGTGGTCGATCCGAGGGTGTTTCCTTTCAACGGTACGACCCTGTGAGTGAGAAGAGAGAGAGCCAGCAATATCATGAGTAATGTAGCAATAGTATGCAAATTATGCACAAGATTTAAGTCCATACCTCATTTGTCTTCAAGATCATCAGTAACCTTTTCCATCTCTTACAAATCATCATTATCAAAATCAGAATCAACTTCATCATTGATATCAATAGCATAACCAGATTGTTCATGTGTTTTAATGGTTTCATAAATATAGAATCTTGCAACCTTACCATTAAACTTCATTGTTAACATGCCGTTATTTACATCTATCACAAATTTAGAGGTTTTCAAGAATTGTCTTTCTAATATAATGGGTTAGATGTATCACCATTTTCCATGTCTAAGACATAGAAATCAGCGGGGAAAACCAACTTCTCTACGTGCACAAGTACATCCTCTACTATCCCCCTAGGAATAACCGTTGACCTATCAGCTAATTGTATCACAGTATTATTTCTTTTCAAATGTCCCGGTTTCAGTTGAGTGTAGATTGAGTAAGGCATGACATTAATTGAAGATCCTAAATCTAGCATTGCCTTCTCAATTCTAGTGGTTCCAATCACACAAGGGATAAAAAACATACCAGGGTCCTTACACTTTGTGGGAATGCTTCGTTGGATGACTGCGGAAACATTCTCGCCTAGCTCAATCTTGGGACACCCTTTTCGTTCTTTGCTCCTATCCGCTTTCCAAACTTCCTAAAAAAATCTAGCATATTGAGGCACTTTCTTCATGGTGGGGCGTTTTCCTCGCAGCTTCGGAAAGTCTCGTAGAGTTCCTTGATGCCCTTGTCCTTCCAGTTCACCTTCAATGCAAGGGGGAATGGGGGTTCAATTTTATATTCAGAAAATTGAGGGAACTTACCTCGTGGTTTCTCCTCTTGCATAAGCTCATCATTGTCCTTCTCTTCCTTCTCATCTTCTTGTCCGGGTGGCATCAATACCACATTCTCCTCAGCTTCATCGTCACTCTTCTTCAAAGTGATGGCACTCACATTTTCTCTTGGGTTCACCACTGACTGTGAAGGTAGTCCATTTAATATTCTCGCTTCAATCTTGTTGAGTGAAGTCGCCAATTGCCCTATTTGCGTAGTCAAGCTTTGGATGCTTGCCCTCGTTTCCTGTTGAAATTGCAAGCCATTTTATGCAATGACTTTAACAAGATTCTCTAACCTATCAAGGAACATGCACCGGAGGTGGTAGGTGTCTCTGATATGGCGGTCTATAGGGTAGAGGTTGGTTCACTAGTTGATTCACATAGCCCTGGTTCGCAAGGTCCCTCCAACATTGGTTGTAGTTATTCGATGGATGGTCATAGCCCCTTTGTGGTGGACTTGGGAATCCTCCCGCTGCATTCACGTGCTCAGTGGATGTCTCTTGTAGTGAGGGACATGCGTCAGTTGGATGGTTCACGGCCAGACAGATTCCAGATGACTTCATATTTCCCACATTGCAACCTGCAAGATTACGCACAAGAAATGTTAAATCAACCAGTTTTTGTTCTAGATTGGATACATTTACCTCTTTTCTTGGCATTTGTCCATGGCGAACATGTCCAAATTGCTGGGAGTTGGCAGCCATGTTTGCCATCAAGTTCATTGCCTCCTCGTTATGAAAGCTCCTCCGCTCGCTGCATCCACTAATTTCCTATCACCAGGAAGTAAATCTTCCTAGAAATATTGAATTTAAAGGTGTTCACTTATCTGATGTTGTGGGCAGCTTGCATACAACTTCTTAAAATGTTCCCAGTACTCGTGCATCGACTCCTCGTGGTATTGCTTCACACCGTAGATTTTCTTCCTTATGTTAGTCCTTGAAGCTGGAAAGTACTTTTCTAGGAAGACTCTTTGCAAATCAGTCCACGTAGTGATGGATCCGGAGGGTAGGTAGAATAGCCAATCTTTCGCAGCATCCTTTAGAGAGAATGAAAATGCTCACAGTTTAATTTGCTCATCCGTTACACCAGCTGGCTTCATAGTAATGCATACTACGTGGAATTCCATCAAATGCTTGTGCGGGTTCTCACCTGCAAGACCATGAAAAGATGGCAAAGTCTACGTTATTTGCAAGTGTAGGGAAAGTGATGCAGGGATATTATTGATCTAAGTTAGGATTCACCAACTGTCTCAAGCTTTGATTCGCAGCCATCGTGTTCCTCTCTTCTTCTTCCTCAAGTATTGTTTCTCTTCTTCTCCGATGTAGTGTCTCTCGATTTCAGGATCGTAGTGAAAATTATCTCCGTGATCTGACGATTCACCTGTACTCATTAACAAACCCAAGTAGCAAAAATAAATAAAAATAAATAAAATAAAGTTAACATAAAAGTAAACGCCTTTCCCGACAACGACGCCAAAATTTGGTGTACGCTTATCGCATACGCCCAAATTAACCCTCTCAAGTTAATAACAGTAATGAATGTAGTAGCGTGAGTAGGGATCGATCCCACGAGAAAGGTTATATCTTTGTGTTAACTAGAGCAAACTAAAATAAAAATGGGTTTTTGAAATCAATTAATCACTATTATGATGCAAATTAAACTAATATGCAAAATTAACTAGATGAATTACTTTATGAGAAAAGAGTGATTCTCGGTTTTTGGTTGACTTTACAATTTGTGTTTACTATCTCGATCATCGATCTTCACATACGATTCAATTTTCATATCAATATTCATCGTTGAACGTTTAATCCAATAATCAAAGTCCTATCTCATCTTAAGTTTAGTTAAGTAGCAAAAGACTTCTAGTTTAACATTTATCAAACAATCAATCAAAATACAAGCGATTAAGATTTAAATCGATGATAGCATATGAACTAGTGAGATCGATGAAGCTAAACAATATAATCCAAGCATCTATGTTTAATTTAGTCAATTGTTTATTCCTAAGAATTTTACAAACTCACAAGCCGAATTTTATTAATCTTAGTTGCTTCGTAAATTAGAGGGATCAAACAAATTCGTATTTGATATCTAATTTAGTGTTAAATTGTATGAACAATAACTAGGTGATCAATCTAACAATCAAACATAACAATCATGGCAATAAAATCAGAAAAACAATTGATACTCAATGAAAATTAACAATCTAAACTTATTCTCACAAGAACCGTAAACTCCAATGTATCGTCTTCCTCAATCGAGAATCACAAAGATGTTTAGCTACTCATAACTAAATTAAAAACAATCAAAACTAATCTAGTAAGCATTAAACTAATAGTAAAAGAAAGAATTACTAAAGAAAAACACGATTCCGGAGCGTAGCTTTCGTTTTCGTTCTTCGTTCTTTAAGTTGTTCTTCAAGAGTTTGAGAGAAATCTATTCTAAAAATCTAAAAAATTGTTCAAAGTCTCTAAAATAATGAAAGATGGTCTGATTTAAGGTCCCCAATTCGAGTTATGGTAGGATTTGGTAAAATCTTTCCAAGATGGTAAAAAGACCATATTTTCTTTTTCTCGGACTCTCGGGCGATCGATCGCTATAAAGTAGCGATCGGTCGCTAGCTTTAATTCTTTCGGGCAGATTCTTTTGGCGATCGATCGCCCCTTTTGTACCGATCGATCACTTGGCTCCAGTAGACTTTGGCGATCGATCGCTCATTTGTACCTATTGATCGCTGATCCGCATATTTTGTTGCTCAACTTTCTGTCCATAGGCGATCGATCTTCTCTCCAAAATTACATTAAGCCCTTTTCTTGATCTACCTTGAGTCCTTATCATCTCCAAAGCTTTTCTTGATCTTTATTTGCCCTTGTTAGCTCGATTTCTTCTACATTTACACAAATATACGATTAGGTAGCATATGTATCAAATTATCCATCAAAACATACCAAATCGTAGACAATTAAGCGCAATAGATGTGTCTATTTCTAGTCACATCATTCATCTACGAGGATTTTGCATCATGCTACAAATGTATAACTCTCAACACCCAATATCGTTTATTCGTATATGTCCTCGGTGGGAATCCGATAATTTTTAGTTATCCGCTGCGTTTATGCTCGTCGGATTCCATACAATGGGGAAGTTGTTTCTGGCCATAAAATGCCAATGGAGAAGATAATTGATGAGCGATAGCATCAGAATTGTCAGAAAACCAGTGTCGTCGTTGATCCATACTCTGAATTTGTGACACTACCTCAGAATATAATGGCAATGGAGGCTTCAACATGGTAGTAGAGAAGGTTGAGGACCAAGACTTGTTAAAAGGGAAAAAACTTTCTCCTTAATTAGATATATGCTCCAATTCCTGCAAGGTTATCACATAAACCTTTGAAGGTGCGTAGGTGGTCACCAATGGTTGTATTGTCATCTTTATGGGATACGTCGTCGCTTGTTGTTTGAGCCTAAATTCGCGCTCCTGAGACTCTTGTGCATATTCATTTTTTAGAGCAGCCCATACAAACTGGGCTGTATCTAAGCCAACAACGAGTCCGAGAACCTCTTCATAAAGTGTCACAATGGTCCACCCAAGAAGAAGACGATCTGACTTTTGCCAGGTGATAAATTTTTCTGTCAATGTTTGTGGCGATGGTTCTGTGTTTCTATTGGAATCTGGACTACTTGTACTGAATTTGGTAGGCGCATGATCTTCATTAGTAAGATGACCAACTAGGTCTTGGCTTTCAGCAAGAGCCATAACCTATTCACTCCATAAAGGGTAATTTGTATGGGTGAGTTTGAGTGTAACGAAGTTACCGATGTTGAGAGAAAGAGACGCCGTGAAGAAGGAAACCAGTCGTTTCTCTTGTGCTCACAATGGCTTTGGTACCATAAAGAATAAAGAATTGAATGAAAAGAGAACCAGTTTATTTAATCCCCTACTATGTATTTAACAATGCACAACCCTACTTGTAAGGAATGAAATTATCAAGATAAACATATGATAATGTAGATAAACTCCCGTACAATATTGTTGCTATTGCCAAGGTAAGCTATCTTGACAGATTTATTGTTGGATCTTTAGGCGTGTCTAAGGCTCTTGGATTGATACCCGATCTTCTCATCTTTACTGGATTATATTCTGGTTTGAATTAGTTGGTCTTGGCCTTCCTTTGCTCAACTTCTTCCCACTGATATTCAAAAGATTGTGAGGATCATCAATCATCTTATCCCTTCTATGATCCTCACAGAATCTGTTGGTGCCAACCTTATCATTTCTTGAGTTTGAAATCACATCATCTCTTATTTCACCCATACGAAATGTGTTGGTTGGATTGTAAGGATCACCAATCTTATTCATCACCACCTTATCTCTTATATGATCCTCACACAAGCTATTGGATCCAATTTTATCACTTCTTGAGTTTGGAATCACATAATCTCCTCTTTGATCCTCACGAAGTGTGTTAGTGTCAAGTTGAGATGCGTTATAATTTCATGTAGCCTACTCAAAGCCATTGATATTAAAGTCGTAATAATAGTTGTTGTCGTCAAAACCCACAAAAATATCAATAAATATACCTACATATAATGTGTGCAATTAACAGGTATTCGTTGTAATAGTAAGCGAAAAACACTATGTTAGGATCGGTCCGGAGTGTTTAGAGGGGGGGTGAATGAACACTCCTTGTAAAATTTAATCCCTTGTGATTTCTTTCGGATTAGTGAAAGAAATCTGTTTCTTAATCAACTCTTTTATAAAAACAGACCATTCCGCACTTATACATTCAGTGGTCTGTTCTAACACACTACAATAAATAATCTAGGTAGGGTTTTATATTAAAAGAAATCTATGTTCTATAGTAAACAATCCACAAACAAGTAAAGTTCGAAATTATTTGATATTCCATTTGAATCTAAAAAAACTAGCTCATGCTTAAACATTGGTTTGAGCCAAGCTCAATCTATGATATATGCTCTTTAGAGTGTTGAATCAAACTCGAACTCTAGATCGACCACGGTTGTGTTGGGCTTGGTAATGGTATATTTTAATTTATTTATTTTGCCTTTTTTAGTGTTTGATTATTATTCTAAATATTTCAAAAATAAATACTGTGTCAAAATTTAATTTAGTTGAGAAGGTGGTAAAATTAAATTTTCATCAATTATTTTTACAATAATATGACATAAATTACAAGCAATAAATTATAGATTATTATTATGAGATATATGACATTACTTGTATCTATAATTTAATGAGACATTTTCCAAAATGACCTTCATGGAAGTGCTATAATCAATTTTAGCCTTTGTTTAGGTTATTATTATTATTGTTTTTTTTTTATTTATCAAATTGGCCTTTTAATTATGTTAAGTTTCAATTATATCCTTTAAACCATATTTTTTTCTCTCACATCAATTTCTCATCCTATTTTATTCTCCCACCATTAATCTCATTGGATTATCTCCCAATTCTAAAGGATTTTTCTCAAACTAATCTCATTTCTCTACATTTCTTTCATTTTTGATCTTTTTGTTTGTGTGTTTTCATATCTTATTTCTCAATTATATAGAGTTGTATTTGATTGTAAATTTTTAACAATTAATTTCTACATGTTTATAAATTGTTTATTTCATCAAAGTCGAATACTTCTTACAATATTTTTATAAACTCTAGAAGGATTATCTAATGGATTATATGAAGACCATGCTAGTGGATTGTATAGAATGAAGAGAAATTAAGGATTCTAACACATCTTAAATCCATATTTTTAAAAATTATGTCGATGCTTTGGGAGGAAGGTGTTGGAAATTTATGTGGTCTCGTTGAGAATTGTAATTATTATGCACGTAAAATATTTGTTTATGTATTTATTGTACTTGGTTTAAAAGATAATAAATACAATTATTTAAAAAAAACTATTTAACAAAAAATATATTAAAATAAATATTCATATTATTTATATTATTTTTAAAAAAATATAAGAAGTAAAAAGTTATTCCTTATTAAAAGGTTAAACCTTCATAATAAAGGTATTGCTTTTGATTAAACCCATTGGTCTTGCATCGAGGTGTACCACATAGCGGTTAGCATTCTAGTTAAAAAAATTATATTTTGCGTACTTGTGAAAATTCAAAAAATAAGGTCGATATGTAATAAATAATATTTGAAATCCTAGTATTTTTAAAAATCAAGTGTAAAACTCTATGCATATGGGGCAAGTATGCCAGATTTTTTAAAGTATAGGGTTTCATTAATTTTATTCATATAGTTTATACTTTTTTGGATTTTCACATAGATGTATATGCCATTACTGTACAAGTAAAGAAAAATAAAATTCGAGAAATTTTGAAGTTCTTTAAAGATTTATAATAAATCATAAAATTAAAAACTAAATTTAAGCAAAATTTAAGTTAGTTCTTTGTATCGACTAGGAAATCCTTTAGATAACTGCAATTTATATTGTGAGTAGATTATCGTGTTATATTTTGAAATTTTGACTGGAATGACTTAAGAGTGATAATTAAAAGAGAAAGTATTCTATTTTAAATCTATATTTTTAAAAATAGTATTATTTAATTAAAAAAGGTATTTTAGAATTTTTAAATTATAAAAAACTATTTTTAAAACTATTTAGCTATTTTAAAAAACACGAATTTAAATTCAGATCTATTAACCCAGGCCAACTTCATACTTTGCCCTAAATTTTACTCTTCCCCTATCTAATTATTAATCCCCGTTGATTTTCAGTATCAGAAAATGCAGAAGAGCTTCACTCTGCTACAGACAGTAGGAATTGCCGGCGTCTTCTCCGCCGTGTCTCTCTGGTGCTCATTTTCTCTCTCACCTGTTCATGTATATTTCCTGTCGATTTATACTAATCTGTTTATTTCAGGTATGGATTTATGTTCGGTAGAGAGTCCGCTCGCAAGGAGCTTGGGGGTTTGATTGAAACCCTCCGCCGCTCAAATTCTGATCCTCAGCCTCCACCTCAGCACCTCTAAATCATGTCTTGTTATGATCAGAGTTTCTAACTTTTGGATGTTGAGATTCTTGACGAATTAAAGTTTATTTTGTAATACATTTGCAGTTGCCAATGAGCAACATCAAATGGATTGGGGATAATGAAGCTTCTTGATTTCTTACTGGAACTCAATCATATTCAGCAACTGAAGGTACTCGGGATTGGATAAAAGGCTCTACTGTGATGCCCATAGGAAGCATGTATTTCATCTCTTTCTATATTCCCTATGGATTTCATGTTGTTAAGCTATACTAAATTTGTGGCAGTAAAATTCCGTTGGAGAAAAATATGTGGGAATTCTCTATTGTTAGTAGTGTCAGTAACGTTCTTCTTCCTTTTGAGATTAAAACCCCCTCTATAAGTCTGTACAACAGGATTTCGTACCCATGAGTTAGTTAATATCATTTATACAACATAAAATAAACTCCAATACAACAGGAAAAAACTCAAGTCACTTTTTTCCCAAAGCGCCACTTGTCTTTGATACGTGCACTATTTCTCATTGTAGCTCTCCCTTTCTTGTTATTTCTCTCTGTTATTAATGCAGGATATATCATTTGAACTTCTACATGATCGATAATTTTGAATGCTAATTGGGACGCTTTTAACATTGCAGCCTTTTATGGATTACATTAATTTCTTTCATCTTTATGTCCTTTGTGAAAATGGACTGCAAAGAGATTGATATGGCCTCATGCGAGTCTACATCCTCCACACACACACACACACACACACACACACACACACCCCCCCCCCCCCCCCCCCCTTCTTTCTTCTCTTTCTTTCATTATTTTTTTTCCTTTTTGTGGACACTATTTTTTTCCTTTTTTTGAAAGTGTCCAAGGGGGGACTGGGAATTAAGTTTTTCAAACATATTTCATGCCTTCGGAAGCATTTGAAACCAAAGTTGGTGTCACATCTGTTTTTAACTAATGCAACAGTATACGAAGGATTATTCATTAGATCTATATTGATAAGATTTTCAAATATCTACTAAATTTATGCATCTCATTTTACTTTGAATCAATGTCTTGTAATTGTATTACGAGCCTTTGACAATTCCCAACTCTCGCCCCTTCTATGCAATAGATTTTTCTTCTCTTCTTAAATGCGTCTTTGGGTATCTGGCTATTGTCATTTTAGCACTAAAACAGTTACTTTGGTACTGAATCATATACCTGATATGACAGGAAATGCCATTACGGGATATGTTTCTTGTTCCTAGGTTCTTTATATTGCCTCTGAGACCTGATTGTATGATTATGGATAAATAAATTGTGAATTACAGAAGAAATTTTATATTGGCAATTTGATGCTTGAATCGAGAAGCTGTATATCCATCACGTGGTATGACTTGTATTTTTCCTGGTGCAATCTCATGATTACTTTTTTACTTATTTATGTTACCACTGCTGCTGCCTCCTTTCAAAACTACCGATATGAAATCAAATCTGTACGCGTGTAGTGTGCTGGCCTTTTATATGACATCTGAATGCACAGAGATTATCGGGTCGTGGCATGAGGATCACAAGTATATCAAAAATATATTTTAGTATCATTTGTTACAAAAATGAAATTTGAAACTATAATATGTTGGATGCCAACAAATAGGCAGGAAAGATATTAAAGAAGTTTTTTTAATGGAAAAGAACATAAGTATTTGATCCTTGCATCTGATATGTGTTGCTAAATTTCTGGCTGTCTTGGAAACCGTTGATAGTAGAGTTGGGAATATTCTCATGTACATTCTCTTTTTTTTCCTTGCCCTGAAGATATCGCCTTCATTTATTTTCGGTATCTGTGGCTTTGGCTGGAGCAAATATTATGTATCTTGTGTTCTATATTTCTTTGTGGCTCCATCATATTTCTTTCATGTAATTAGAATGGAGCACTCATTTATGCACATGCACGTGCATTCTTTATACCAGGGCTGCTTCCTCTATCTTTCTCTCGTTGTTCTGTTTGATAAGTCCGACGTACAGGTCTGTTCCAATTGTATCACTCTCCGGAAGTCTCGTTTTCCGGCCACCTTCTGACATGCTTTTTACAAATCCAACGAAATTTCTCCAGTTTTCTGCCTCAAATAAATGCTTGTTCATTCTTAAATATGTAAATGCACTCAGTCCATGTCCTGAATCTGGTATACTTGTTGCCACTACTTGCGAGTAAGCTCCCAAATCATACCTCTCTAGTGCATTTTCTCCAGCAAGTTCTATTCTAGCTGTTTTGGTTGCTGCCTTGACTTGTCTAACTAGACCTTCTGGTGAGCAGCTAGCTTCCCCTGGCTGTTCTCCATCTCTCATTTCCATACACGTAAAGTTAAGCACAACCCCATGTTTACCCATCATTCTTGCTATCGGTAGGTAACCATCTCTGTTTCTGGTGTTGTAGTATCCTGCTGTTAGTTCCGCTGCATGTGATCTTGTTTTGTAACTCCAATGAATTCCAGCTACTTTTCCTGAAATTTTGGCTCCAGTTCCTTTAAATATACTTTCTGCTGCTGTAAGAATTTTCTCCCCATGCTCAAGTAGCTTCCCAGAATACCATTCTAAGAAAAATTGCCCATATTCACTTTTCCATGTACCATCACTTCGAAAAAATCCAGTGTCTTCTGGGAACTGGTTATATTGGCCGGAATCATGTGGCCCTCCTTGTCCCCAGTCATCTTTCCCAATTGCCTCTGCTGTTGCTGCTAGTGAAGCTTTCATGTACTGTTTCACGGAAAACGAATTAAGCAAGCAGATGCATAAACAAGGAGAATCTAATTTTTTTATTTATGGTTTCGTGAGTTACCATGTCATAGCATTGGAATTCCCCAATTCCTGGGAATCTCCAGGTACCATTGCTTTCTGGATAAGATGGATATCTTAGCTCTCCACATGGTCCCATCCCCACTTGAATCTCCTGCATTATGAGTAACAAATTTGAATTGTCAATGCGAGATGCTTTTTGTTCGGAGTGAGTTAGATGATGAAATGAGTACGTCGTGGGTCTTAAACATGAGATATTTTTCATGCGCATGAAACTAGAGTTGTCCAACATTCTGATCATGTAGAAATGAATGTAAACGTATATTCGAATAATGGCATAATCCTGTTCATCATTCACGTTTAACTCTTTCCACCGTGTCTGCGTGTTCCCTCTTAATGATAATTTTACATTTTATATATATCTTCTTGATCTTGGCCATTTGGGTCAAGCTAGAATAGAATTAATAGATAATCGAAAAGTTTATACGTATTTAGTACTAATAAATTGCATTAATCCGCCAGATTGCTAAAATATTATCTTGGTTCAAATAGTTAATTAATTGGTTAATCATTATAATATTTGGTGTTTTTAATACGATAAAAGGATCGTCGATAATGATTTCAGTTTCATTTTACTGGCCATGATGCATCAATTCCCACATTTTATCGTTACTAACTGTACAAAATTGCTACGAACTTTTAAATCTTCTCTGGTTGAATATGGTTGGAAGTTCATTATGATGAAATATATTAAGAAACAGAGAATAGAAGTTCTCCCTTTATTCTCCCCTTTCTCCCCTTTTGTTCGTGTCTTTATTCTTTTGGTTTCTCATTTGCATGTATTACGTCAGTGTTACTAAATTTAGAAAATACTTTATTTGAAGGTGGTGATGGTGCTAATACATTCCCTGCCTAGAAACTTATAGAATGCTGTTAAAGATGCAAATCTGTCTCAATATTGTTAAAGTTAAAGATATGTTAGAAAAATAGAAGCTGTACCGCAATAACTCCTCCTAGGTAGTCCTTGAATCTTTCTCTAAAACTTCTCATATAGTCAGAATAGACCTGAAGTGGTGTCCTTCCTCTAAGAACCGGTAGTGAGTCGCAACCTAAGGATATATACTCAGGGTTGCGCCGACCTGATCTGTCCGTATAGACAAGATTAGGATTCTTGCTAATCTCTTCGAGCACCCATGGGGGTAGGGGAACGCTGCAAATAGAAGAATGGTTTGAATGCTACGTTTTACAACAAATATGACAATATGAATAGCAGCTGCGACACCTACCATCTAAAGAACAAAAGACATGTATAATGACAGAAGTTGCAAGAAATTATAGTTTAAGTATAGAAAAAGTCAATATAAAGTTTTAACTATGACATCTGAAAGAGTCTAGTTGGATGAACTCTAATATCATGTTGATTGAATCATGTGGTCAGGGAACTCTAGTATCTTTGTGAATGATTCTAAATTAGCATTAAAAACTGGTTTCGTACTAGAACTAAATGATAAAACTATGCAGTTATACATAACAATTGATATAATTTTCCTATCTAAATGTATCCAGTTTGAATCTTGATGGCTGGTTGTTAAAGATCGCATGTATTTTTAAAGCAGTTAAACAGGAGAGAACCATTGTGTTGTAATTTACCTGCAAGAGTCTCCAACATTTCCTCCACACTGATGAAAAGACATGACAACTTGAAGCTTCAAGCCGAGCTTTCCTACCATATTTACGAGCTCTGCATAGCCTTCCCAATTGTATTGCATAGGTCCATCTTTCTCCACCAATCCCCACCATGCGTCGACCATCACTCCTTCGACTCCAGCGCTCTTCAAAGCCATTAAACTAGCGAACATAGCTCTTGGTTTGTTCAAATTCCCCCCAACAGACACAGTATCAAGCGGCAGCATCACGAAAACAGGTACCCTTGAACCATCATGGCTGTGAAAACTTGCCATTCCATGTAGTTTTTCTCTTTGCTCACTTTTTCTCCCTTCTGAAAACGAGGATGTTCTTTCCACCGGTGAAAATTGAGCTTCTTTTGTCGAATTCTTCACCCGCAACTGGAAAAGTGGCTTGATTTGGGGGAAGCCAACTACGCTAGATAAGTCATTAGGAATTTTACAATTCCTGTTATCATTTAGATTGATGAAAGAAGTTGAAGAACGAAGCGTTAAAGCCATGCTTTCTTTGAAAATTAAGAAATGTAGGAATAATGTATGAAGGCTGCTGGTGTTTATTTATGAAGATAATCTGTTCTCTAGGTTCTTGGCTTAGACAATTTTGGTGGGCTCTATCTTGGAAGAAAAAGCGCAAGAAATCAAAACAAGTCGCTGTACCATTTAAAGGCTTTTTTTGAACGCGCTTAGGCTTTTTTTATCTTACCAGGGGAAAGAATCTTTTATTAGAAAGAACGCTAAGTGCAAACATATTTGAAAATAGACTCTGTTTTGAAAATTGAGGAAAGTATTTGGTGGTGATCAAGGTTGATGAATCCAACTTGCATTATATATCTTTTAAGAGTACTTCATCTATCATTTACTTCAACTTTAACACAACTTAGCGGTTATGACATGCTAACGGTTCTAGCAGTATTGTAGTTGTAAAAATGTAGGTTAATCTATGAGCTGTAAGTTTGAGGATTTTGCAACTTTTGCTATCCGCATGGCTATTTTAGTAAAGATGCGTGAGGTAACCTATTGTGGTATAATTTTTGAAGGGTCCAATTTTACCTAATTTACAAGTGCATATAGCAGTGATTCCTTGTTATTAAACTTCATTTCTCAGTGCATGCTTTCTTCTTGTGTTTATCTTAATCTTACAACTCTATTTCGGTTAATCTGAACAATGATGTCCTAAACTCAGTGTATGAATGAGTGTTTGATGTAGCTGAATTGGATGCCTCAAATAGGGGGTAGATATGCAGGTATTGATCAGTTACTTATGTATGAAAATTCTTGAATCAGTTTAGCAGTGTTGTTGCGCTAATATTTTACAAAGCATTTTGTGTATTTACAGCGTCGAGTCAACATCATCTGTTCTTCAGTTTTTTCCCCCACGGTTTTCAATATAATCCATCTAATCCACAAAAAGGAGTGAATGCAAATTAGTTGGAGCGTCTGCCCTGCTTGCTTGATCGTCTGTCTTTGTGTGGCTTTCTTTTGTTATGACTCAGCCAAACCCCACAAGTGTTGATTGTTTCTCACTCGTCTTTGTTGATGAAGACACTGCACTTTTGTGGATGAGAAACATCTTATTTTTATTGAATTTGCTTTGAAATTCAGGATAAGAAGGAATAAAGCATCTGTCTAAAACTAAGATATGTGGCAGTACCATAGTCCATACCTTCATTTTCTAGGAGTTTCTTCTGATAATATATTATGCACATGTGATTAGGCATACTTAGGTAATACCAGATCAAATGTTAGACGACATGGTTAAAACTTAGAATTGCTAGTTTAAGATAATATTCTAACCTTGCTAATTGAATATTGGATAGAAGTCAGAACTTTACTGAGTCTGAATTTAAGATTAAAGTTGAAAGTTTCAATCGTCGAACTTATTCAATAGATTATCATGTCGTGCACTCAATATATTTGGACATAATCAAAGATCCATCGGCCAAGATAAGAAAAATATCTGCCTAAAACATGGTTGACTTTTTTCAATAGATTAAGTCACAAGATAATATTCACATTATAAGGCAGTCATGCCGAGCAATATATTATGATGAGATACTACAATGTGTTATTATTCAACTGCAGATCCAATGGCCACCATTGGTTCATATGAATTTTTTTTTTTTTTTAAAGTCTGGTCATTGGATCTATCATCAGGGTGACAAGAACTCAACCATAATAAAGGATACTTTGAGGTTTTTGGAGAATATCTGATCTAAGAAAAATTTTTTCAAAATTGGGGGTTTCTACATATAGAGAGGATAAGTTATATGGAGCCTTGCAGTGAAAAATCCTTTTAATCAAGTTTAATAATTCCTTGTATTATTTTTCGTTGTATTATTATAATTATAATAATAACAACTATATAAATAAGTGTCAAAGAGTTACTAATAGTATCAATGTAATGAATAGGAATTTATTATTCATTACAAAGAGTTATGAATAGTACTATGTAATGAATAGTAATTCACTATTTAGTACAATTTTTTTTCTTTTAATTTTTTTTTTTCAAAAATTATTTTTGCTGATGCGCGTGTTTGACCTGAACCGACTAGAAAAAAAATCTTAGTCGGTTATTGATGCGCACAACTTCATATATTAATCTTTTTCAGTTTATAGTAAGGTGGACATCATGTTTTTAAAACAAAGTTAAAGTCAGTCATTTGATTATTTTTTCCATTCAATTACAGTAGTATGTTCGTTTTAATTTTTTTTGTTGATGCGCGGATTTGGTCTGAATCGACTAGAAAAAAATATCTTAATCAGTTGTTGATGCACACAACTTCAAATAATATTTTTTTTTCAGTTTATAGTGAGATGTGCATCATTTTTTTAAGAAAAAGGTTAGAGTCAGTCATTTTATTATTTTTTCTCATTCAATTAAAGTAGTATGATAGTTTTTTTAAAAAAAAGGATTGTTAAAGTCAGTCATTTGAATGTTATTTTCGATCAAATTAAGAAAAAGATTAGCATGCTGGTACCTGACATCACACATTGGGCAATGCCAATAAAAACTTGTATAATATATATATTCTACGAAATTTGAGTGATTAGGAGCACACAAGTTTAGATTATGCTCTACAAATGTGGGGAAGTACACAAGTTTATATAAAAATATGAGTAAAGTAAGTTATTGCATAATATTAGGATTTACAAGATATATAAAGGGTTTCCATAACGTACAGTTTTCTAGTTCTTTTATAGCCGGGTGGAAAAGAAAACATTGAGGAACTCTAACACCTTGAACCTTTATAAACATTTCACTTTATGCGTCTCGCCATTTTCTCTGTTATTCTATTTGTTTACCACTCATTTTATCTGTTAACCAGATTTATATACAACATTTCTTACACCAAATCCGAAATCATAGAGCTAATCAAGTTGTAGCCAACTTAGTAAGATTGATAGAAATATTTATATGTGTTATTATAAAAGGAACTGAGTGACAACCCAGAACTAGCTTAATGGTTTGTTACCCGGCTCCCCTCATATTGGCGATGGATCGACTCTTTCACCTCCACCAAAAATTGTAGTTGTAATAATGATAAAAAAACAAAAATTAAAAGGAAGTGAGTAAGACATCAAAGATAATGGTATTTTTTTGTAGAAGAATAGGCTATGATGCACTGTCACTCCTAAGAATCACTCGGTGTGGTGTTGGACATTTATCGGGCATCGACACTACTCGAACACGTGTCGGACACGTCACATGGTGTGTTCTTAATTTTTTTTGAAAATAAAATCGGACACTTCCCTCAAAATCGGACACCCGTGTTGGATGAGGATGATGTGCGTGTCCAACATAGAAAAGACACTTTCGGGGCTAATTTACAATTTAAAAAGTTTTTGGCTAAAATGAAATTTGACGTGTTATGTAAATATGTTAATTGAAGTAATATATATTTGGTGTTAGTATGTGCGATAATATGATGATTTAGTTACATGCATTTATTTATGTATTTTGAATTTGGTAAAATATTTTTGGTTATCTTTATTTGGACGTGCTTGTTAAACTATGTGTTAATTGAAGTTCTATGCATTTGATATTAGTATGAGTGGTACTATGATGATTTCAGTTATATGCATTTATTTATATGTTTCTTGAATTTAATAAGAATATTTTGTTGCTTTTACATGGTTTTAGAATTTAAAAAATGTAACTTTTAGTATTTTGTAATATAGTACATGTATAATATACAAATATATACATGCGTGTCACAGCCGTGTCGTATATTAAAAATTTTAAATATCCATGTCGTCGTGTCCGTGTCGTGTCGTGACAGTGTCATTGTGTCAGTGTCGGTTCATTGTAGAGAGTATGTGATCAAGTGGGGTAAAATTAATTTAAAAAAAAACATATATATTTTTTATTTTTCCATTTGAAATAAAATGAACACGGAAATTTAATTGAATAGAATGGGATTTATATTTTAAGAATAATCTATAAAATTTGTTCCATTAATTAAGATTTTATTGTGCTTGTGATAGTGAATATTGGGGATAGATACCCATTAAAAGTTAGATGATTAAAAACAGTCGAGATATTATATTTAAAATATCTATGATATATTATTATTTTTTGAATTATTTATGATGATTGTCTTGTTACAAGAAAACCCTTTATCAAGTTGCATCTTTCTTTTGGAAGATATTCCTAATTCAAGAGAAATGGTTTGATTTTCTAGCCGGAGAGTGCTTGATTGTTGATCACCCAACAAAATTTCAAGAACAGTGGGTTTTTTAGCAATTTAACCTTAATTTTTATTATAGTTATTAAAATAATCGGAATTTTTTTTTTTTATAAAAGTAACCTAAGTCGCCATTTGAGATGGCGACAATAATAAAAATTTATTAATGTCGCCATCTCAGATGGCGACAACAATATCATAATTTTTTTTTTAATATGTGGCCTTCTCAGTTGGCGACATCAAAGAATTTTTTTTTTTTAAACTTATGTCGCCATCTCAGATGGCGACATCAATAATTTTTTTTATTGATGTCGCCATCTAAGATGGCGACATCAACACAATAAGAAACCCTACTCTTCATTTCATACATCGGCCGCCGCTTCTGTTTTCTCTTCAAACGCATTCCACGCTCACTCTCCATAAAATCTTCTTCTCGTGTTAATCCACTGTGTAAAAATCAATTTCTCATCTAACTTATTTAAGGTATGTTTTTTATTTTCATTATGCTTTGATTTTAGATAAATCATGATATTTTATTTAGAATCTTTTGTTTGATTTTTGTTATTGTTTAATTTTAGATTAAATATGATTTTGATATGTAAATTGGGAGTATATGTGTTGTGGGTTAATATTTTGACGATATTGATGTTGAAATGTTGGTTCCGGTGGGCGGCGTGCAAAAATGAATCTGCCCGGCGGTGGCGGCCTGCGCAGTGGCGGCCCGGCGGCTGTGGCGGCCCGGCGGGGGTGGCGGTTGTTGACGGTCGTTGTGTGACGATCGTAAGTAGTCGGCGGATATTGTTTGTAATGTTGAGATTAATGTTTTTAATTTTTTGTGTTATATTTCAGGATGGATCAAATGAGGCAACCAGGCCCGATCGACACACATCTTTTGTCATTGCAGTCTTCACATCGATCCGAGGATGTGTGGGCAGGTGATATGGATAGCATACTGCGTGGGAGAAACCCACATAGTTATCATCGTCAGCAGACTCATCCTCAGATGGAATTCCCTCCGGTTCAGACCGAATATTATCTCCAAAATCCACAAAACTGTCTGCTAGTGGCTCGGGAACAACATTGTCAGCAACTATCGGAGCATCATCTTGAATCATAGAGGTAGTTGGTCTTTCTGTAACTACTACAGATGGACCACTACCAGTTGTTGGCATTTCTGTAATAAAATCATAAGCACAGGGTTCTGTTTGTATATACATCTCCAAAAAAGTATGATTTTGTTCAATATCCAATAGCCATGCTAGATTGTAATCGCTGTCAACGGGAAAAATTGTTTGTTTCATCCCCGAAAAATCACTGAATATATATTTACAAGATATTTTCAGAATGAACTGGTGACGATCGATGCCAGTAATATCATATACATCGCTCAATAACTGTAAATAATTAATATTGCGAGATATTGTCATACCTTTTGACGGACCACGATCATATCTAACAGATTCTGAATCTTATAATATTTGGCCTCCCCCAATACAACAAAACTTAATTGACATACCTTAAAAAATAAATATAAAATTCATAAATTAATACATGATATATAATGCTGTTAAATATGATTATTTATATAACAACGTACCTAAAATATGCTGATCGGAGCAAATAACTGGAGGATATGAAATGAGTTATATGAAATGAGCTGAATATATGAAATGAGCTGATTTCGTTCGAATAAATAGATGAAAAAATTGATTAATGTCGCCATCTCAAATGGCGATATAAAATAAAAAATAAAATTTTTTTTATTGTCGCCATCTGAGATGGTGACAATGTTATAATTTTTTATATTTTTACGTCGTTTTTCTGCCGACAACACGTAAAAAATATTTTATAATGGTATTGATGTCGCCATCTAAGATGGCGACATCAATAAAAAAAAAAATTTTATTGGATGTCGCCATCTTAGATGGCGACATCATAAAAAAAAAGTTTTTATTGATGTCGCCATCTTAGATGGCGACATCATAAAAAAAAAAGTTTTTATGGATGTCGCCATTCCAGATGGCGACATCAATAAAAAAAAACTTTTATAATGTCTCCATCTTAGATGGCGACATCATAAAAATTATTGATATCGTCATTCCAGATGGCGACATAAATAAAATAATAATAATTTTATTATGTCGCCATCTCAGATTGCGACAATAAAAGAATTGGTAATTGTCGCCATCTGGGATGGCGATTTGGGTTACTTTTATAAAAAAAAAAAAACTCGGTTATTTTATAACTATAATAAAAATTGTGGTTAGATTATTAAAAAACCCGAAGTAAAAATTCCAGCCAATGTAGAGTTCCGTGGCTTAACACTTTCCACATACGCAATAATCAAGTTGTTTGGGAACGGAATTCAAGATATTTTTTTCCAGATATTTTCAGATGTCATGTCAAGTTGTTTTCAAACTTTTTTAGCCATAGAGTTACGTGGCTTCATATATTTCCATTCTGTCCGTCGGTTAGATATACGACACAACATGGAGGAAATCAATTATAGCTTCATGTAAATTTTTTTTTATAAAAGTTTCACGAAATAATTCTAATTTTATATTTTTAGCCCAATTATCTAAGTCATTTAGCCCTATTTAACCTGATCAGCCTAGATGATTTTGAATTATGACTACATAACTATTAAATATTATATGATACCCCTAAATATGGAGACACCACCTCATGAGCAGACCTGATTCAACTTGTATTACTTGCATTTCTTCAAAAGACCTCGCATGCGCTTCCGGGCTCCTTGTCTGGACCGACCTGTTGGGCCTCACCTGTTGCCCCTTCGCCAAATGTCTCGTCGACCTCTTTTGAGGACCGAGCACATCGGCCGAGCTCTTCTCATTTCCTGCTTGATACGTGTGCTCAACAAGGAAACTAATTCTCCTAAACTAGGTAAGTCATAGATCTGCGGAGCAATATCAAGGATTTGATTGTATTCACAAGATCTTAACATATCTGGGTAAGATTTGGATAAACACGAAAAGAGTCATTGTTGCATGACAGTTCTCGGGTCTCTGCCTATAAATACCAGGTTTGGTGTATCAACTGATTAATTCATAATTGCCTTTACTTACAAGTATTTATTTTCTCTAGTATTCTCTCGTCTGACTTGAGCGTCGGAGGGACCTGCTGGAAAAACTTCCGGCCCCCTTCTCACTGTTGTTTCATACTTTCAGGTGATCTCAGAGGATATTGATTGACACCCTTGCCTTTATTTTGAATATTGGAGAAGAGAGAGAGGTGAACACCCTCTTTATTGATATCAGCAGGACATCGCAATTTTAGGTGATATCAATATATATCTCATTTTGTAAACAATCCATCCTTCATCACTATGGATTCCAAAAAATTAAAGTGTATTTTTTTTCCTACTAATGATCTATGAAAAATCAGTAGATGACCAATAATCATACAGATTTATAGACAAGCTCGGAGATTCGGGAAAATTCGGTTGTTTTGTATTAGAAAAAAATAAATATGCATTATTGGCTTTTCAAGATTTAAAAGAAAATGTAAATTTTGTCAACTTGTAAGCAGAGAGACACTTAAATTGATGAGATCAGCCGCTCTTTCATACAATTCATGTCGTTTTTGGGAAAATTGGTAAAACCCCTTATAAAATATTAATAGAACCTCAAATCCGCAGTTGCAAATTCACGTACATACGATATTT